>CM042399.1:33593401-33678401 GCA_023634145.1 Thymallus thymallus
AACCAGCATCTGTAGCAACGATGCAGTGCATTGGTTTGGGCTAAATGCGGAAGACAGACCACTGTGCCACTCGGGAGTTTTAATGCTAATAATAATAATATTGATAGTAAATGTAGCAGTAATATGACAAGGGAACAACATTCCCACCTCTTTCATTGTCAATAATAAAATGTAGCCCATATCCTTGATGAATAATGTTAATAAACTCACTGGTTTGAGATCACAAAACCAACCAAAATAGAGCTGCTCTATATTGAAAATACTGTAATTGAAGAAACATTTCTCAGAGATTAAATTATAAATTGATTATAAATTATATTTTTTTTCTACACACTTTATAACTGGTTTAACTCATTTAAATTCAGACTGTAGTATTTTTCATAAAAACATACAATATATATATATATATATATATATATATATATATATATATATATATATATATATATACTGAACAGAAATATAAATGCAACATGCAACAATTTCTAAGATCTTACTGAATTACAGTTCATATGAGGAAATCAGTCAATTTAAATAAATTAATTAGGCCCTAATCTCTGGATTTCACATGACCAACTGGGGAAACAGACCCAGCCAATCAGAATTAGTTTTTCCCCACAAAAGTGCTTTATTACAGACATAAATACTCCTCAGGTCTTCCTTTGTTTTACTATGTTCTACATTGTGGAATAATAGTGAAGACATCAAAACTATGAAATAACACATATGGAATCATGTAGTAACCAAAAGAAGTGTTAAACAAATCTAAATATATTTTAGATTCTTCAAAGTAGCCACCCTTTGCCTTGATGACAGCTTTGCACCCTCTTGGCACTCTCTCAACCAGCTTCACCTGGAATGCTTTTCCAACAGTCTTGAAGGAGTTCCCACATATGCTGAGCACTTGTTGACTGCTTTTCCTTCACTCTGCAGTCCAATTCATCCCAATTGGGTTGAGGTCGGGTGATTGTGGAGGCCAGCTCATCTGATGCAGCACTCCATCACTCTCCTTCTTTCAAGTGTACCTTGAATTCTAAATAAATCACTGATAGTGTCACCATCACAACTCCTCCTAACGTTATGGCGTTAGCTAATGGGGATCCTAATAAAAAACGGTGGGAACTACACATGGAGAGATCATCCGTTCAAAGGACAGATTTCCTCCGGTCTAATGTCTATGTGATATCTATCTAAGACTTGTGTTTCCTGATATCTAAGCCGTGTGGACCCTAATATCTAAGCCTTGTGGTCCCTGGTATCTTTGAAGAATCTAAAATCTAAAATATGTTTTTATTTGTTTAACACTTTTTTGGTTACTACATGATTCCATATGTGTTATTTAATAATTTACAATGTAGAATAACTGATCTAATGAGTAAACATAGTAATTACCGCTTGAAATGTCTATGGTGTGAAAGCCATGTAGTCATATTTGATGACCTCATTCTCCTCAGACCTTACTACGATGACATGACACTCCCACCAGAACTGTACGCAGCCAATGGATACCTCTCCAGTGTTGCCTACAATCTGGAGGACCTTAACAGGATAGAGTACGATGATGTAAGTCCTTCTATATGCTTCCATATTTGTATAGCCTAGCTATTGTACATGATTGATTGATTTATTTGTCAGTTAAAAAAATACATATATACATTTTTTAAACATGGGACCAGGATTGCACAATAAAGTCAGAGACATATTTTCATTGTGCACCCTGATATCTACAGTATCTCATACCTGTGGTCCCTGGTATCTATCTAAGACTTGTGGTCCCTGAGTTATATCTAAGATATGTGGTCACTAATGTCCATCTAAAATTTGTGGTCGCTAATATCAATCTAAGACTTGTGGTCCCTGATATCTAAGACTTGTGGTCCCTGATATCTAAGACTTGTGGTCCCTGATATCTAAGACTTGTGGTCCCTGATATCTACCTAAGACTTGTGGACCCTGATATCTAAGACTTGTGGTCCCTGATATCTACCTAAGACTTGTGGACTCTGATATCTAAGACTTGTGGTCCCTGATATCTACCTAAGACTTGTGGACCCTGATATCTAATACTTGTGGTCCCTGATATCTACCTAAGACTTGTGGACCCTGATATCTAAGACTTGTGGTCCCTGATATCTACCTAAGACTTGTGGACCCTGATATCTAAGACTTGTGGACCCTGATATCTAAGACTTATGGTCCCTTATATCTATCTAATCCACTTACCTACCTATACTGTTTTAGGATCCAGAGATGATCAATAACCAGCCCAATAATAGGCGCTGTCTGATTGGCTGCTGTAACACTGATAACGATGAGCCTAGCAGCTTCCTGAGCCAGGTACTGTAAAAAATAAGAAGATAAACAAATTATTTATGTTTGAACACAAAAAAACAATGATAGTCATATACACTTATGTCCTAAAATGAACACCAACAACAACCAATGGTATTCATTGTGTCTTCCATCCTCTCTATTTCAGAGTGAGTATGAGGGCCACTGGATGGACAGGCCTCTGGGCTACCTGCCCTTGCACGAGTTTGACAGTGGCCTGGGCTGCACTGATGGAAGCCTCCACCAGGGGGACCTGTCGGACCCAGAGACAGAGGAGGGGGTAGAGGCTCCTATGTCCTCCCCACCAGGACCCACCAGCCGGGGCTCTCCCTCCTCTGAGTCCCTCCTCTCCTCAGAGCTCAGTGACTCTGGCTTCCACAGCGTCAGCACAGGGGAGTTCCGCCACTTCCAAAAGATTATAGACGGGAGGATCCACAACTACAGGAGCCGCATGGTCCCGCGGGAGCAGAGATCAAAGTCTCGCTGGGACCTGGAGTCCATCCCTGAGACCCTGACCTGTGACCCTCAGGCTGGCAGGGTCCCAGACGGAGCTTACACTTTCATGAGCCACCAGTGCACCATGGGTGGTAGCTCCATTCAGGTCCGCAAAGCCATGAGCCCCCAGCCGAGCAGGCATGGTACCAGGTCTGCTCCTAGGGTTGCTGCCTCCAGGTGCTGTACTGAACCCTGCCAGAGGAGAGCACTGATGCTGAACCAGCACTCCTCCGAGGACCTCCCCAGCCGCAGCCACACCGTGCATGACTTATCAGAAAGGAGACGGGCCAGTCACCCTGGCCTGCCTGCTGGGAACACTGCCACAGGGAAATACAGACACGTAGACAGACAACCGCCCAGCAGCCCAAACCACCTAGCCGTGCCCACTGAGAACTCTGGCACAGGACAATACAACAAGGGGTTCAACACAGACATCAGTGAGAAGAGGAAGGGGGCTCTGAGCAGCCATGTGGAAGGCCCCTGGCAAGGAGTATATGTGGGGGACCACAGAGGCAGTATGGCCAGTGAGGAATATAACAGTGAGAAACAGAGTCTTTCCAAGAGTGCCTCAAGGAAACGGCCTGGGAAGAAGCCAGCAGACTGGCGTCAGTTTGCAACACTGGGACATCCTCACATTGGTGGGGACTGGCCCCAAGCAGACGGCCCCTGCGGCCACCTCTACAGCACGCTGGATGGGCCCTCTGCCTGCTCCAGGAGGGGTCTCTCTGGGAATCCCCGGACAGTGAGGAACCAGCTCCTGAAGGCCAGGGCCTCACGGCTGGCTGACGAGCGCAGTGAGGTCACCACGGACGAGGAGGCCCGCGGGGAGGCCTGGGCAGGCCGCTACTGGAGTAGGACAGAGCGCCGGCGCCACCTGGCATTGGCCCGGGAGCAGAGGCAGAGGAAGCTGAGCCGTGGTGGGCCTGAGGGGGCAGCAGAGGACGGGGCTGGAGGAACAGGGGGTGCAGAGGGCCCTGGAGGAGGCTGCAGCACAGTGCTGGAGCTCAGCCACAGGAAGCAGAGCCGTCTGAGGAACCATAAACTGCTGGATGACTGGACCACAGTGGAGGAGCTGCTGACCCATGGCACCCGGGTGGGGGAAGGGGACAACATCCTCTGTCGCAGCCCGCTGCTGTCGGTCACTACAGTTTAATGACACAGTGAGATAAGGTGTGCATGCCTGCGTTATTTGTATGAGTGATTGTGATATGACTCCAGTTTGACTACCTCTGTTCTCCACTCATGTTCCTGGATACAAACCTAGAGCAGTAGTTACCTCTTGGTCTCGACCAATGGCAGTATTAAACAACCTAGAGCAGTAGTTACCTCTTGACCAATGGCAGTATTAAACAACCTAGAGCAGTAGTTACCTCTTGGTCTCAACCAATGGCAGTATTAAACAACCTAGAGCAGTAGTTGTCTAATGGTCTCAACCAATGGCAGTATTAAACAACCTAGAGCAGTAGTTGTCTAATGGTCTCGACCAATGGCAGTATTAAACAACCTAGAGCAGTAGTTGTCTAATGGTCTCGACCAATGGCAGTATTAAACAACCTAGAGCAGTAGTTGTCTAATGGTCTCAACCAATGGCAGTATTAAACAACCTAGAGCAGTAGTTGTCTAATGTTCTGGACAACCCAAATGGTCCCTCTAAAGCTAGCTGAGTGGGTTTTGGGTTAGCTACGGCATGAAAGGAACCCTTTTGGAACCCTATTTTCTAAGAGTTTAGTTATTCATTTTATCAATAAACACTTTTTTAAATTAAATGCAATCTCATACACTGTTTTGCCCAAAGAGTGGATATCACCATATCACTGTAGTTCAACAAAGCATGTCATTTATTGGAAATAATTAAATATCATTGCATCTCATTTGGCTACAGAATGTAGCTCAATATGGCCTTGTTTTAAAACCACATACTTGTAGTGATACAGACACTTTATATTTTATATGAAAACTCAGGTAGTAAATTATGTGTTGTATATCTACAGCACAGTGACGAGAGTTCCAGCTTGCTCACATGAGAAATGCACTTTGAACCTTTGGCTTTTGGCTCTTTCAAGATGCATAATACAGTAGATCTGTGAGTTTGTAGACTAGTATTAGTAGGTGTGTATATTTGGTTGAATGTCCATTAGGAAACAGAATTTTAGAGAGCCTTTCAGAGACCATCAAGTTGGGACCATGGGCCATGATAATCACTAAAGTGTATCTACTATCATGTGTAATGGGATATTCATCTCATGATGAGTGATTACATTTTCAGAATTGTTTTTGCAAAATCAATGTGTGGTCATGAAACATTCTGTTCTGTTTTCACCTCTTTTTTACAGCCTGTTTTGAGTAAGACGACAGACAGAGTATCTTTATTCCCAGCATGTAGACTATTCTCAATATAAATCTGACAACTGGACATGACAGCACTAATTCCTATGCATCACAAATTATTGCACCTCTCTTACTGGGCTTGGAGTCACAGGGCTGATTTTACTCTGACACCACTGTTTGTCAGACATTTGTGAACGCTAAGTAATGTGTCAAGTCAAGTAACATTTTATTTACAATGCGTCAACACACTTCACAAGAAAATTAAAAGTGTAAAAAAAAAAAAAAGAGACGTCAAAACATTCAGAGATGTCTTTCGTTTTTCCTGATGATGACGACACCTGGAAGTTGTGGTGCAGTCAGAGCAGTTGTGGTGCAGTCAGAGCAGTTGTGGTGCAGTCAGAGAAGTTGTGGTGCAGTCAGAGCACCTCTGATTAGTGCTGCATAAAATGAAACAAAATGTCTCCCTCTTTTCACACAAAGCCAATTGAAAGTTATTAATTTACCGACACCAAATCGTGTGAACAATCATCAAACGGTATCAAATACATGTTCTAGCCTTGAATTTGATCTCCTGATGGTTTCCATTTGTCACAGCGGATAAGCCCTACTGATATGGATAAGCCGTTCGCGAAGAGAAATCTATGGATGTGATGGACACATGGTTGTTATTATGAATACTATATTTTGATTGCTCTAATAAAAAATGCTGAAATGCATAAAATAAAATTTTCATTCCAAACATAATTGTTTCCTGAATCCTAATGTTACTCTGCCAGCAATACAATATCAGTGTCCTCCTCACTATAAACTGCCAAAGGGCCCTGGATTTCAAATGCCACATGTTGACAAGAATGATCTATTAATACTCTTCAGTGTCTTAATCCCCAATTATTTGTGTCCCTTCGGCAAATTACATTTATACTCTGTAGAGGGATTTTGTATTAATTTAGTCAATTGACAAAGTCAATTTCTGAAGTCATTGTTTAGTCAATTTTATGGAATGAGAGTTGAAACAATGGCCTACTGCCTCCATCCAAACGTAGCCTATGTAGGTCACCCTTGGCAGGTAGTCTGGCGGGTGGGAGCGTTGGGCCAGTCACTGAAAGGTTGCAGGATTGAATCCCTGAGCTGACAAGATAAACATCTGTTGTTCTGTTCATGAGCAAGGCAGTTAACCCACAATTCACCGGGCGCCAATGACATGGATGTCGATTAAGGCAACCTCCCGCACATCTCGGATTCAGAGGGGTTGGGTTACAGTTTTTTTTACGATTGCTTACAGTTCATATGATCTGATTATGTTTAAACCAGTTACACACTGCTGTGCTCAATCTAAAACACTTTTAACATTTCTACTTTTCTAATGAAATCATCTGGGTTAGATTTTTTCAGAGAGATAGTTAGAGTAAAGTACATTAATATATTGACCAAACACAAGACCAGTACTGAACACTGATGAAAATATGTATTTCTCTCCACATTGTTAAATCAGTTAATACATCCATGCATTTCCAAAGGTTGCATTTTGCACTGAAAATCAGAACAGAACATATTCTAAATAGAACATAGAACATAAACAGACAAAAAAGAAAGCATGAATTAAAAAATAAAAAATAGGATCATCTCTTCGCCTAGCTGGATCTGGCCATAGCACTTCATCCACATCACAGGCTATGTTCTCTCTCGCAAGACAGCGAGGGAAGCATCTTCTTGAATGGCGTATCCATCCTTGCTCAGACCCTGCATTCATTTGGTCTCAGGCCTCCTCCATGGCTTGAATGAGGGGTATCCTGACATAGGGCTGGAGATCGTAAACCTTCCACCGCCATGCCGAAAACAACTCCTCAATGGGGTTAAGGAAGGGAGAGTATGGTGGGAGGTATTGGAGTGATTGCAGCTCTGTGGCCAATGATTTTTCTCCCTCTTCTTCTTCCTTTTGTCAGGTTAAACCCAGCCTCATCTATGAAGACAAATTCATGCGGGATTGCATCAGTATCCATTTCCAAACTCTCTGAAAAAAGACAACATTGTGTAGTTTAATATAGGCCTACTGGAAAAGTACATGTGAAAAGGTTCTGTGTGCAGTGCACAATACTGAAGTGTACATTACTTACCTCCACATATTCATGCCGCAGGTCTTTTACTCTCTCAGAATTTCTTTCAAATGTCACTCGGTAGTTGTTTAATCTGTATGTGATGTTTTTTAAAGGTTCGCCCCAGTGTTGATAGAGAGACCTGGTGGACATTATTGAAAACTGTGTGGTCATTGAGGATGTTTGTTTGAATTTCTCTGAGGCATGTCGCATTATTGGCCAAAATCATGTTAACAGCTCTCTCTTGTTCCTCTAGGAATATGGGGCTCCTTCCTCCTTGATGTTCTCGACCCTCAATCCTATGTAGACCAACCAAAATACATGTAAAATGTCACAGGACAGCGTACAAGGCATTGTTTCAAACATGGAATGCAGTGAACGGGTACCAAAAAGTACTGATGTAGTCCGTATAAGTAGGCTACATTGTCCTGATTTTACTGTAGACAGTAGAGAAAAGTTGTTTTTCACCTGTGCTCTTGTCGAAATGTCCAAATTACTGTTGCAACAGTCTATCTGCTGAGGTTGGGCTCAACAAATGTTGCTCGAATCTCATCTGATAAATGTGGTCCTCGTCTTCTTTGTCTACCTCTTCCTCTCCCTCTCCCTACCCCTCTTCCTCCGCGGGCTCCCCCTCTCATCCTCACTCTCCCTCTTCCTCTTGCTGCAACACTGCCTTCCATTTTTGTTGAAGACAGGTAAACTCCCCTGTTCCCTTTTTATAGTGCTTACGCCTGATTGGTGAGTTTCCAATTAAGCACCTAAGTGTCTGTACACCTGACGGCCGTGTTTGATCAATTTGGTTCATAGGTGTGGTATTTTGAAAGGCAGTGCCTTGAAATGGCAAAGAAGTGAAATCATGTTAGATTTCTATGTCTAAGGTAGAGAAGTGTGTTTAATGTTTTGCAAAACACTGTGTGTAGTGTTTTGCAAGAAGTGTAAAGCTAAAAATGTGCTTATAGTTGTGCAAATCTGGGCTGAGGGTTTGCTGCTTGAGTGTCAGGTTTCACTAACTGTGTGTTATTTTTAATTTGCATTCGTAAAGAAAACTGTAAATGCGGAAGATACATTTTAGTTTAATACATTCAGTTGTTCAACTGACTAGGTATCTTCCTTTCCTTTCACATTATTGAAGGATGTCATGGAGTAGCCTGCAACACACATGTGTACCAGTAGGTGGCAGACAGACACAACTATACAAAGTCTAGTAATAGTAATACTTTATTCGGATAGTCCATCAGTAGACTCTACAGACTATCAGTAACATTCCAACTAACTATATACTAACACTATCCCTAACCTTAGTCCTGCAGAGTTGTGGTTGATAGCATCTATACACTCTTAAAAACAAAAAGGTTCCTGGAGTATACTTGAGGGGTTCTTCAAATTGAAACCTAAACCCCTTTAAGTTCTTCAAAGAACCATTTAAAAGGGGCTGTGGTTAGGGTTGTGTTTAGGGTCAAGGTTGCTGTTATCATTACAGCTCTAGGGCCAGTGTTAGGACCAGTGTTAGGACCAGTGTTAGGGCCATTGTTAGGATCAGTGTTAGGGTTAGTGTTAGGGTCAGTGTTAGGGTCAGTGTTAGGGTTAGTGTTAGGGTCAGTGTTAGGGTCAGTGTTAGGGCCATTGTTAGGGTTAGTGTTAGGGCCATAGTTAGGGTCAGTCTTAGGGTTAGTGTTAGGGTCAGTGTTAGGGTCAGTGTTAGGGCCATTGTTAGGGTTAGTGTTAGGGTCAGTGTTAGGGTCAGTGTTAGGGTTAGTGTTAGGGTCAGTGTTAGGGTCAGTGTTAGGGCCATTGTTAGGGTTAGTGTTAGGGCCATAGTTAGGGTCAGTCTTAGGGTTAGTGTTAGGGTCAGTGTTAGGGTCAGTGTTAGGGTCAGTGTTAGGGTTAGTGTTAGGGTCAGTCTTAGGGTTAGTGTTAGGGTTAGTGTTAGGGTTAGTGTTAGGGTCAGTGTTAGGGTCAGTGTTAGGGTCAGTGTTAGGGTCAGTGTTAGGGTCAGTGTTAGGGTCAGTGTTAGGGCCATAGTTAGGGTTAGTGTTAGGGTCAGTGTTAGGGTCAGTGTTAGGGTCAGTGTTAGGGTTAGTGTTAGGGTCAGTGTTAGGGTCAGTGTTAGGGTTAGTGTTAGGGTCAGTGTTAGGGTCAGTGTTAGGGCCATTGTTAGGATCAGTGTTAGGGTCAGTGTTAGGGTCAGTGTTAGGGTTAGTGTTAGGGTCAGTCTTAGGGTTAGTGTTAGGGTTAGTGTTAGGGTCAGTGTTAGGGTTAGTGTTAGGGTCAGTGTTAGGGTCAGTGTTAGGGCCATTGTTAGGATCAGTGTTAGGGTCAGTGTTAGGGTCAGTGTTAGGGTTAGTGTTAGGGTCAGTCTTAGGGTTAGTGTTAGGGTTAGTGTTAGGGTCAGTGTTAGGGTTAGTGTTAGGGTTAGTGTTAGGGTTAGTGTTAGGGTTAGTGTTAGGGTCAGTGTTAGGGTTAGTGTTAGGGTTAGTGTTAGGGTTAGTGTTAGGGTTAGTGTTAGGGTCAGTGTTAGGGTTAGTGTTAGGGTCAGTGTTAGGGTTAGTGTTAGGGTTAGTGTTAGGGTCAGTGTTAGGGTTAGTGTTAGGGTTAGTGTTAGGGTTAGTGTTAGGGTCAGTGTTAGGGTTAGTGTTAGGGTCAGTGTTAGGGTTAGTGTTAGGGTCAGTGTTAGGGTCAGTGTTAGGGTCAGTGTTAGGGTCAGTGTTAGGGTCAGTGTTAGGGTTAGTGTTAGGGTCAGTGTTAGGGTTAGTGTTAGGGTCAGTGTTAGGGTCAGTGTTAGGGTCAGTGTTAGGGTCAGTGTTAGGGTCAGTGTTAGGGTCAGTGTTAGGGTTAGTGTTAGGGTCAGTGTTAGGGTTAGTGTTAGGGTCAGTGTTAGGGTCAGTGTTAGGGTCAGTGTTAGGGTCAGTGTTAGGGTTAGTGTTAGGGTCAGTGTTAGGGTTAGTGTTAGGGTCAGTGTTAGGGTCAGTGTTAGGGTCAGTGTTAGGGTCAGTGTTAGGGTCAGTGTTAGGGTCAGTGTTAGGGTTAGTGTTAGGGTCAGTGTTAGGGTCAGTGTTAGGGCCATAGTTAGGGTCAGTGTTAGGGTCAGTGTTAGGGTCAGTGTTAGGG
Organism: Thymallus thymallus; assembly: GCA_023634145.1. Taxonomy (NCBI): domain Eukaryota; kingdom Metazoa; phylum Chordata; class Actinopteri; order Salmoniformes; family Salmonidae; genus Thymallus; species Thymallus thymallus. The sequence continues at coordinate 33,603,757 of CM042399.1, forward strand.
TTAGTGTTAGGGTCAGTGTTAGGGTCAGTGTTAGGGCCATAGTTAGGGTCAGTGTTAGGGTTAGTGTTAGGGCCAGTCTTAGGGTCAGTGTTAGGGTCAGTGTTAGGGCCAGTCTTAGGGTCAGTGTTAGGGTCAGTGTTAGGGTCAGTGTTAGGGTTAGTGTTAGGGTTAGTGTTAGGGTTAGTGTTAGGGTTAGTGTTAGGGTTAGTGTTAGGGTTAGTGTTAGGGTCAGTGTTAGGGTCAGTGTTAGGGCCATTGTTAGGGTTAGTGTTAGGGTTAGTGTTAGGGTTAGTGTTAGGGTCAGTGTTAGGGTCAGTGTTAGGGTCAGTGTTAGGGTCAGTGTTAGGGTCAGTGTTAGGGTCAGTGTTAGGGTTAGTGTTAGGGTCAGTGTTAGGGTTAGTGTTAGGGTTAGTGTTAGGGTTAGTGTTAGGGTCAGTGTTAGGGTTAGTGTTAGGGTTAGTGTTAGGGTCAGTGTTAGGGTTAGTGTTAGGGTTAGTGTTAGGGTCAGTGTTAGGGTCAGTGTTAGGGTCAGTGTTAGGGTCAGTGTTAGGGTTAGTGTTAGGGTTAGTGTTAGGGTTAGTGTTAGGGTCAGTGTTAGGGTTAGTGTTAGGGTTAGTGTTAGGGTTAGTGTTAGGGTCAGTGTTAGGGTTAGTGTTAGGGTTAGTGTTAGGGTTAGTGTTAGGGTCAGTGTTAGGGTTAGTGTTAGGGTTAGTGTTAGGGTTAGTGTTAGGGTCAGTGTTAGGGTCAGTGTTAGGGTCAGTGTTAGGGTCAGTGTTAGGGTTAGTGTTAGGGTTAGTGTTAGGGTTAGTGTTAGGGTCAGTGTTAGGGTTAGTGTTAGGGTTAGTGTTAGGGTTAGTGTTAGGGTCAGTGTTAGGGTTAGTGTTAGGGTTAGTGTTAGGGTTAGTGTTAGGGTTAGTGTTAGGGTTAGTGTTAGGGTCAGTGTTAGGGTTAGTGTTAGGGTTAGTGTTAGGGTTAGTGTTAGGGTCAGTGTTAGGGTTAGTGTTAGGGTTAGTGTTAGGGTTAGTGTTAGGGTCAGTGTTAGGACCATAGTTAGGGTTAGTGTTAGGGTTAGTGTTAGGACCATAGTTAGGGTTAGTGTTAGGGTTAGTGTTAGGGTTAGTGTTAGGGTTAGTGTTAGGGTTAGTGTTAGGGTTAGTGTTAGGGTCAGTGTTAGGGTTAGTGTTAGGGTTAGTGTTAGGGTTAGTGTTAGGGTTAGTGTTAGGGTTAGTGTTAGGGTCAGTGTTAGGGTTAGTGTTAGGGTTAGTGTTAGGGTTAGTGTTAGGGTCAGTGTTAGGGTTAGTGTTAGGGTTAGTGTTAGGGTTAGTGTTAGGGTCAGTGTTAGGGTCAGTGTTAGGGTTAGTGTTAGGGTTAGTGTTAGGGTTAGTGTTAGGGTTAGTGTTAGGGTTAGTGTTAGGGTCAGTGTTAGGGTTAGTGTTAGGGTTAGTGTTAGGGTTAGTGTTAGGGTCAGTGTTAGGACCATAGTTAGGGTTAGTGTTAGGGTTAGTGTTAGGACCATAGTTAGGGTTAGTGTTAGGGTTAGTGTTAGGGTTAGTGTTAGGGTTAGTGTTAGGGTTAGTGTTAGGGTCAGTGTTAGGGTTAGTGTTAGGGTTAGTGTTAGGGTTAGTGTTAGGGTTAGTGTTAGGGTTAGTGTTAGGGTCAGTGTTAGGGTTAGTGTTAGGGTTAGTGTTAGGGTTAGTGTTAGGGTCAGTGTTAGGGTTAGTGTTAGGGTCAGTGTTAGGGTTAGTGTTAGGGTTAGTGTTAGGGTTAGTGTTAGGGTTAGTGTTAGGGTCAGTGTTAGGGTTAGTGTTAGGGTTAGTGTTAGGGTCAGTGTTAGGGTCAGTGTTAGGGTCAGTGTTAGGGTTAGTGTTAGGGTCAGTGTTAGGGTTAGTGTTAGGGTTAGTGTTAGGGTCAGTGTTAGGGTCAGTGTTAGGGTCAGTGTTAGGGTTAGTGTTAGGGTCAGTGTTAGGGTCAGTGTTAGGGTTAGTGTTAGGGTCAGTGTTAGGGTCAGTGTTAGGGTTAGTGTTAGGGTTAGTGTTAGGGTTAGTGTTAGGGTTAGTGTTAGGGTCAGTGTTAGGGTCAGTGTTAGGGCCATAGTTAGGGTTAGTGTTAGGGTCAGTGTTAGGGTCAGTGTTAGGGTCAGTGTTAGGGTTAGTGTTAGGGTCAGTGTTAGGGTCAGTGTTAGGGTTAGTGTTAGGGTTAGTGTTAGGGTCAGTGTTAGGGTTAGTGTTAGGGTCAGTGTTAGGGTCAGTGTTAGGGTTAGTGTTAGGGTTAGTGTTAGGGTCAGTGTTAGGGTCAGTGTTAGGGTTAGTGTTAGGGTTAGTGTTAGGGTCAGTGTTAGGGTCAGTGTTAGGGTCAGTGTTAGGGTCAGTGTTAGGGTTAGTGTTAGGGTCAGTGTTAGGGTCAGTGTTAGGGTCAGTGTTAGGGTTAGTGTTAGGGTTAGTGTTAGGGTTAGTGTTAGGGTTAGTGTTAGGGTCAGTGTTAGGGTCAGTGTTAGGGCCATAGTTAGGGTTAGTGTTAGGGTCAGTGTTAGGGTCAGTGTTAGGGTCAGTGTTAGGGTTAGTGTTAGGGTCAGTGTTAGGGTCAGTGTTAGGGTTAGTGTTAGGGTTAGTGTTAGGGTCAGTGTTAGGGTTAGTGTTAGGGTCAGTGTTAGGGTCAGTGTTAGGGTTAGTGTTAGGGTTAGTGTTAGGGTTAGTGTTAGGGTTAGTGTTAGGGTTAGTGTTAGGGTCAGTGTTAGGGTTAGTGTTAGGGTTAGTGTTAGGGTTAGTGTTAGGGTCAGTGTTAGGGTTAGTGTTAGGGTCAGTGTTAGGGTTAGTGTTAGGGTTAGTGTTAGGGTTAGTGTTAGGGTTAGTGTTAGGGTCAGTGTTAGGGTTAGTGTTAGGGTTAGTGTTAGGGTCAGTGTTAGGGTCAGTGTTAGGGTCAGTGTTAGGGTTAGTGTTAGGGTCAGTGTTAGGGTTAGTGTTAGGGTTAGTGTTAGGGTCAGTGTTAGGGTCAGTGTTAGGGTCAGTGTTAGGGTTAGTGTTAGGGTCAGTGTTAGGGTCAGTGTTAGGGTTAGTGTTAGGGTCAGTGTTAGGGTCAGTGTTAGGGTTAGTGTTAGGGTTAGTGTTAGGGTTAGTGTTAGGGTTAGTGTTAGGGTCAGTGTTAGGGTCAGTGTTAGGGCCATAGTTAGGGTTAGTGTTAGGGTCAGTGTTAGGGTCAGTGTTAGGGTCAGTGTTAGGGTTAGTGTTAGGGTCAGTGTTAGGGTCAGTGTTAGGGTTAGTGTTAGGGTTAGTGTTAGGGTCAGTGTTAGGGTTAGTGTTAGGGTCAGTGTTAGGGTCAGTGTTAGGGTTAGTGTTAGGGTTAGTGTTAGGGTCAGTGTTAGGGTCAGTGTTAGGGTTAGTGTTAGGGTTAGTGTTAGGGTCAGTGTTAGGGTCAGTGTTAGGGTCAGTGTTAGGGTCAGTGTTAGGGTTAGTGTTAGGGTCAGTGTTAGGGTCAGTGTTAGGGTTAGTGTTAGGGTTAGTGTTAGGGTTAGTGTTAGGGTTAGTGTTAGGGTTAGTGTTAGGGTCAGTGTTAGGGTCAGTGTTAGGGTTAGTGTTAGGGTCAGTGTTAGGGTTAGTGTTAGGGTTAGTGTTAGGGTCAGTGTTAGGGTCAGTGTTAGGATCAGTGTTAGGGTCAGTGTTAGGGTCAGTGTTAGGGTTAGTGTTAGGGTCAGTGTTAGGGTCAGTGTTAGGGTTAGTGTTAGGGTTAGTGTCAGGGTTAGTGTTAGGGTTAGTGTTAGGGTTAGTGTTATGGTTAGTGTTAGGGTCAGTGTTAGGGTTAGTGTTAGGGTTAGTGTTAGGATCAGTGTTAGGGTTAGTGTTAGGGTCAGTGTTAGGGTTAGTGTTAGGGTCAGTGTTAGGGTCAGTGTTAGGGTCAGTGTTAGGGTCAGTGTTAGGGTTAGTGTTAGGGTTAGTGTTAGGGTCAGTGTTAGGGTCAGTGTTAGGGTCAGTGTTAGGGTCAGTGTTAGGGTCAGTGTTAGGGTCAGTGTTAGGGTTAGTGTTAGGGTCAGTGTTAGGGTCAGTGTTAGGGTCAGTGTTAGGGTTAGTGTTAGGGCCAGTGTTAGGGTCAGTGTTAGGATCAGTGTTAGGGTCAGTGTTAGGGTCAGTGTTAGGATCAGTGTTAGGGTCAGTGTTAGGGTTAGTGTTAGGATCAGTGTTAGGGTCAGTGTTAGGGTCAGTGTTAGGGTTAGTGTTAGGGTTAGTGTTAGGGTCAGTGTTAGGGTTAGTGTTAGGATCAGTGTTAGGGTCAGTGTTAGGGTCAGTGTTAGGGTTAGTGTTAGGGTTAGTCTTAGGGTCAGTGTTAGGGTTAGTGTTAGGGTTAGTGTTAGGGTTAGTGTTAGGGTTAGTGTTAGGGTTAGTGTTAGGGTCAGTGTTAGGGTTAGTGTTAGGATCAGTGTTAGGGTCAGTGTTAGGATCAGTGTTAGGGTTAGTGTTAGGGTCAGTGTTAGGGTTAGTGTTAGGGTCAGTGTTAGGGTCATAGTTAGGGTCAGTGTTAGGGTCAGTGTTAGGGTCAGTGTTAGGGTCAGTGTTAGGGTCAGTGTTAGGGTTAGTGTTAGGGTTAGTCTTAGGGTCAGTGTTAGGGTTAGTGTTAGGGTTAGTGTTAGGGCCATAGTTAGGGTTAGTGTTAGGGTCAGTGTTAGGGTTAGTGTTAGGGCCATAGTTAGGGTCAGTGTTAGGGCCATAGTTAGGGTCAGTGTTAGGGTTAGTGTTAGGGTTAGTGTTAGGGCCATAGTTAGGGTCAGTGTTAGGGTTAGTGTTAGGGTTAGTGTTAGGGCCATAGTTAGGGTCAGTGTTAGGGTCAGTGTTAGGGTCAGTGTTAGGGTTAGTGTTAGGGTCAGTGTTAGGATCAGTGTTAGGGTTAGTGTTAGGGCCATTGTTAGGGTCAGTGTTAGGGTCAGTGTTAGGGTCAGTGTTAGGGTCAGTGTTAGGGTTAGTGTTAGGGTTAGTGTTAGGGTTAGTGTTAGGGTTAGTGTTAGGGTTAGTGTTAGGGTTAGTGTTAGGATCAGTGTTAGGGTCAGTGTTAGGGTCAGTGTTAGGGTTAGTGTTAGGGTTAGTGTCAGGGTTAGTGTTAGGGTTAGTGTTAGGGTTAGTGTTAGGATCAGTGTTAGGGTCAGTGTTAGGATCAGTGTTAGGGTTAGTGTTAGGGCCATAGTTAGGGTTAGTGTTAGGATCAGTGTTAGGGTCAGTGTTAGGGTCAGTGTTAGGGTTAGTGTTAGGGTTAGTGTCAGGGTTAGTGTTAGGGTTAGTGTTAGGGTTAGTGTTAGGATCAGTGTTAGGGTCAGTGTTAGGATCAGTGTTAGGGTCAGTGTTAGGATCAGTGTTAGGGTTAGTGTTAGGGTTAGTGTTAGGATCAGTGTTAGGGTTAGTGTTAGGATCAGTGTTAGGGTCAGTGTTAGGATTAGTGTTAGGATCAGTGTTAGGGTTAGTGTTAGGACCAGTGTTAGGGTCAGTGTTAGGGTTAGTGTTAGGGTTAGTGTTAGGATCAGTGTTAGGGTTAGTGTTAGGATCAGTGTTAGGGTCAGTGTTAGGATTAGTGTTAGGATCAGTGTTAGGGTTAGTGTTAGGATCAGTGTTAGGGTTAGTGTTAGGATCAGTGTTAGGGTTAGTGTTAGGATCAGTGTTAGGGTTAGTGTTAGGATCAGTGTTAGGGTCAGTGTTAGGATCAGTGTTAGGGTTAGTGTTAGGGTCAGTGTTAGGGTCAGTGTTAGGGTCAGTGTTAGGGTCAGTGTTAGGATCAGTGTTAGGGTCAGTGTTAGGGTCAGTGTTAGGGTCAGTGTTAGGATCAGTGTTAGGATCAGTGTTAGGGTTAGTGTTAGGGTCAGTGTTAGGGTCAGTGTTAGGGTCAGTGTTAGGATCAGTGTTAGGGTCAGTGTTAGGGTCAGTGTTAGGGTCAGTGTTAGGGTCAGTGTTAGGATCAGTGTTAGGGTCAGTGTTAGGATCAGTGTTAGGGTCAGTGTTAGGGTCAGTGTTAGGGTCAGTGTTAGGATCAGTGTTAGGGTCAGTGTTAGGATCAGTGTTAGGGTCAGTGTTAGGATCAGTGTTAGGGTCAGTGTTAGGATCAGTGTTAGGGTCAGTGTTAGGATCAGTGTTAGGGTCAGTGTTAGGGTCAGTGTTAGGATCAGTGTTAGGATCAGTGTTAGGGTCAGTGTTAGGATCAGTGTTAGGGTCAGTGTTAGGGTCAGTGTTAGGATCAGTGTTAGGGTTGTCATTACAGCTATAGGTACATTGTATTACCTAATTCAGTGTGTAACATATAGAATATTGACGTAGTCAGCAAAGACTTGAGAGAATCACAGAGAACATACTCTGCGTTATGGGATTATCTCAATCCTTTGACAAACTATGAACACCACAGACTCAAATAAACTATTGGAGAGGTGAATAAGTATGTACTTTTTTGATCATTTCAGGAAGAGAAAGCGATAGAGAGCAAGAGCGAGAGACAGAAAGAGAGAAATATCAGAAATAGAGAGAAAGGGAGATAGATAGATAGATAGATAGATAGATAGATAGATAGATAGATAGATAGATAGATAGATAGATAGATAGATAGATAGATAGATAGATAGATAGATAGATAGATAGATAGATAGATAGATAGATAGATAGATAGATAGATAGATAGATAGATAGATAGATAGATAGATAGATAGATAGATAGATAGATAGATAGATACATATGATATGAGCGAGGGTAATAATAGTTTACTTAACAGACAGACTGGGTAAATTAACAGGTAAGTGAATATTTTGCATGGTTAAATTAGCTGTACAGTTAGGTATACAGTTATATTTACAGATAAGTGAATACTTGCATGGTTACACAAACTGTACAGGTAAATGACAGGAAGAGATACTTTAATAGCTAAATGTGTGTATGATATCATTTGGGGTAATAATAGTAATTCCCTTAAAATACAGTCCTTAGTGCGCAGGGTTTAATTACAGACAACTGCACGTATTGCACATTCGATATACTAAAAGCAATGAGAAAAGGTGCAACTGGCAGGATACTAATATGCATTCCTGAGTGAATGCCTACGTAAGTTAGGTCCAATAATTACTAGCAATATTGCACGTGATATGATATAACAACTGTACATGAGTATGTATATACAGAGCTGTATGAATAAATAGGTCCTGAGTGAATGAGTGATTACGGACCAGAGTTACTCATGAATGGATGTATAATTGTTAAACTAGGTCCTAGCTAATTGAGGTTCTGAAGTTTTAGTCGACCTCTAGATCCTAATTTCCTAATGGCAGGTGGGGAGCCAGGCAGAGGAGTGGATGGCAGCAGTAGCAGGAGTAGTAGTAGTAGTAGTAGTAGCAGTAGTAGCAGTAGTAGTAGCAATAATAGGTAATAGTAGTAGTAGCAGTAGTAGTATTAGTAGTAGTAGTAGTAGTAGCAGTAGTAGCAGTAGTAGTAGCAATAATAGGTAATAGTAGTAGTAGCAGTAGTAGTATTAGTAGTAGTAGTAGTAGTAGCAGTAGTAGCAGTAGTAGTAGCAATAATAGGTAATAGTAGTAGTAGCAGTAGTAGTATTAATAATAGTAGTAGTAGTAGTAGTAGTAGTAGTAGCAGTAGTAGTGGCAGTAGTGGCAGTAGTATTAGTAGCAGCAGTAGTTGTAGTAGTAGTATAAGCAGCAACAGCAGTAGTAGTAGCAGTAGTAGTAGCAGTAGTAGTAGCAATAATAGGTAATAGTAGTAGTAGCAGTAGTAGTATTAGTAGTAGTAGTATTAGTAGCAGTAGTAGTATTAGTAGTAGTAGTATTAGTAGCAGTAGTAGTAGCAGAAACAGTAGAAGCAGCAGCAGTATCTGTGTCTAATAAATTAACAGCTCTGCTCCTGTGTTAGTCATCATCGTTCTCAACTGGAAAGTCTTTTAAACACTCCTCTAATCCAGACATACCTCAACTATTTGTTTGTGTTCATGTGTGCGTGTGCAAGTGACAGTGCTTGGGTGGGTGTTAGTGCAGCTGTGTATGTATGTTTATTAGCATACATTCACATATTTATTCACGTCACTTAAGCCTTACTAACAATCGTCTTTGTCTTGTAGTACGATAAATGACAATGCAACAAGTGGGTGATGATGTTGGCGTGGAATTACAAATACAATATGTGGTGGTGGAATTCATTACATTTTCTGTGTTCCCCAGTCACAACCTCATGTTCTTTTTCTACTTTTCTGTTCAGGAAGAAATAAGAGAATACAAGTTACCCTGCAGCGTGCTTCATTGAGGAAGTGTTACATCCTGTTGAGGAAGTGCATCATCCTGTTGAGGATGAGGAAGTGTATTATCCTGTTGAGGATGAGGAAGTGTATTATCCTGTTGAGGAAGTATCATCCTGTTGAGAAAGTGTTTCATGCTGTTGAGAAAGTGTTTCATGCTGTTGAGAAAGTATTTCATGCTGTTGAGAAAGTGTTTCATGCTGTTGAGAAAGTGTTTCATGCTGTTGAGGATGAGGAAGTGTATCATCCTGTTGAGGCTGAGGAAGTGTATCATACTGTTGAGGATAGGTATCATCCAGTTGAGTAAGTATAACGTCCAGTTGAGGAATTGTATCATCCTGTTGAGGAAGTATCATCCTGTTGAGGAAGTGTTTCATGCTGTTGAGGATGAGGAAGTGTATCATCCTGTTGAGGAAGTATCATCCTGTTGAGGAAGTATCATCCTGTTGAGGAAGTGTTTCATGCTGTTGAGGATGAGGAAGTGTACCATCCTGTTGAGGAAGTGTATCATCCTGTTGAGGAAGTGTATCATCCTGTTTAGGAAGTGTATCATCCTGTTGAGGATATTTTGAAAATGATTCAATCATCCCAGGAAAATAAAGAGCAGACATTATATACTCATTATCATTACCAATAATTGGGGGCCTGTAATTATGTCCATTTTTCACAATTTGTCTGCAGACACTTAAACATCTGTGTGAGTAGTTCCTCGAGAACATACTGTAGGCCTACTGGTTTATTAAATATTTCCTCTGGGTTAACTACAGTGCACATATGACTAGTGTTCATAACTTGAATTGCTTCGCCCTAAAAATCAATTAGCGCAGCCAATGGTTTAGTGGCTTTTATAGAATCACTCTGGGCTCCTGTCAGGCTCAGTGTTCTAATCAGGTTTGGTTGGTAAATAAATTATGAAACTAACGGTGTACCTAACACACTATCTCCCATAATGTATCTAATGAATTAATCTACCAATCAGACATAACTAGGTCTCAGAGTTCTGATGTTGTTATCTCCAAGAACAAAAGACAACCTTGATATCTATTTTTATACATAAGTCAAATGCAGAGCATTGTCACCCTTGTATGATAGGATATTGATCTTAGCTCTAAACGCATATACATTTGAATTACCTAATTTACAACCATGACAAAACGTTTTAGTCTATAAAACCATTGCTTCACAAAGAACCAAATTATTCCCCAAAGTTCAGCAACGAACACATCTGTTCATACCCATAACTGATCTAACCGTCTCAAACACAACCAACCCAAATGTACTATGTTATGTATGCATGAATCATTGACATGAACAAATTCCAGCTCCTTCCCTCTGGCCGCAGGTACAGACTACCTAAGGCTACAAATAATAGGTACCCTTTTATTCCAAATGCAATTCTGCAACTTAACAAAATGTTGGACTAATTGCACTTACCCTGCCTATTTGCTTGTAAATATCCTTTGCTATTTATTTTTAAATTTTTTGATGTGATATGTTTTATGACTGCTGCAAGAGGACATTAAAGTTTTCTGAATCTGAATCATGAAGAAAACGGAGCGGGAAAACGAAGCAGAACATATTCCTAGATAAGGATGCTGTTATTGTGGAATGAAACGTCTATGAAGGGCGTCAGGTAGCCTAGCAGTTAGGGCGTTGGGCCAGTAACTGAAAGGTAGCTGGTTTGAATACCTGAGCCGACAAGGTGAAAAACCTGTCGATGAGTCCTTGAGCAAGGCACTTAACCCTAATTTGCTACAGGGGCTGATCCTGTAGGTAGGCTATCATTGTAAATAAGAATTTGTTCTTAACTGACTTGCCTAGTTAAATAAAGGTTCAATAAAAAATGTAACATCTATGAATGCATACAGAGGCCAGGGCAAGCCACAAGATGAGAAGAGACAACCATGTATTTCGATATATATATCTGGGTTATATTCAAATACACACACTGGGTTTGTGAATCAAGCTCATCAAACGCAGAGTTCAGGGCTAGGGAGAGTTCAGGGCTAGGGAGAGTACAGGGCTAGGGAGAGTTCAGGGCTAGGGAGAGTTCAGGGCTAGGGAGAGTTCAGGGCTAGGGAGAGTTCAGGGCTAGGGAGAGTTCAGGCTAGGGAGAGTTCAGGGCTAGGGAGAGTTCAGGGCTAGGGAGAGTTCAGGGCTAGGGAGAGTTCAGGGCTAGGGAGAGTTCAGGCTAGGGAGAGTTCAGGGCTAGGGAGAGTTCAGGGCTAGGGAGAGTTCTGGCTAGTACCTCAATAGAAACATACAATACTTCTCTGTCATATTCCACTTTTTGTTGTCCTGTGGTACTTGGAGTTCTGCGTTACACCGTTCCGTTGAATATGAGGACACTCAATGCAGATGACATACCATTTACAGAGAAATGGTAAAAAATGAAGAAATTAATTTTGAGAAGCAGTGGACCGTGCAGCGTCAAAGTCATTATATTATGAAGACAAACCCCTTCCATTCTCACCATAGGAGCAGAAACCTTGTACGGCTCATCTATAATGAACGAGGTGACATTTTGTCACATTTCGATACACCTCTGCTAACCAGACATTGCAGCGCAGACGAGGCCCCTGGTTGCTGCCTGCTGTTCATGTGAAAGAGAAAAGGACTGACAGATAGATAGATAGATAGATAGATAGATAGATAGATAGATAGATAGATAGATAGATAGATAGATAGATAGATAGATAGATAGATAGATAGATAGATAGATAGATAGATAGATAGATAGATAGATAGATAGATAGATAGGTACTTTATTTATCCCCCGGGGGGGGAAATTCTGACAGAAATAATGGCACACACAGGCAAACGAATCAGACAGCAAGACAAAATATTTTAATAAAGAATTCATAGTCGAGGCACTACCTCACATTAATAGGCACTGAACTACTGTACTGGAGTCACTGTCACAACTCTGCCTGTGTACTGTACCACATTACTGTAACAATGTCTTACTGTACTGGAGTCACAACTCAACCTGTGCACTGTACCTGTACCACATTACTGTAACAATGTTTTGGACCGGTGAACATAATCAGAACACAATTACAGGAATTCATCCAGGCATCTCTCTGTTAGACCAGAACTCTGTCAAAATGCCTGAAGCTCTCCTCTGCACATTGATCCACAAATCAGTCCGTCAATAAACTTGTCTCCTCATACGGTCTCAAGGGTTGCGTTTACACGGGCAGCCCAATTCAGATATTATTGGCACCAATTGGTCTTTTGACCAATCAGATAATTGGGCAAAAGATCAGAATTTGGCTGGCTGTGCAAACACAGCCTAAAAGTTCTGGGTATCCCTCTGGCGCAGTTGAAATACTCAGACTAGGAATAAAACACTTCCTGCTGATCACCTCACTTCGTATTATAGGAATAAAACCATTCCTACTGATCACCTCACCTCATATTATAGGAATAAAACACTTCCTGCTGTTCGCCTCACATTGCATTATAGGAATAAAACACTTCCTGCTGATCACCTCACATTATAGGGGTAAAACACTTCCTGCTGATCACCTCACCTTGTATTATATGAGTAAAACACTTCCTGCTGATCACCTAACCTTGTATTATATGAGTAAAACACTTCCTGCTGATCACCTCACCTTGTATTATATGAGTAAAACACTTCCTGCTGATCACCTCACCTTGTATTATATGAGTAAAACACTTCCTGCTGATCACCTCACCTTGTATTATAGGGGTAAAACACTTCCTGCTGATCACCTCACCTTGTATTATATGAGTAAAACACTTCCTGCTGATCACCTCACCTTGTATTATAGGGGTAAAACACTTCATGCTGATCACCTCACCTTGTATTATATGAGTAAAACACTTCCTGCTGATCACCTCACCTTGTATTATATGAGTAAAACACTTCCTGCTGATCACCTCACCTTGCATTATAGGGGTAAAACACTTCCTGCTGATCACCTCACCTTGTATTATAGGGGTAAAACACTTCCTGCTGATCACCCCACCTTGTATTAGATGAGTAAAACACTTCCTGCTGATCACCTCACCTTGCATTATAGGGGTAAAACACTTCCTGCTGATCACCTCACCTTGTATTATATGAGTAAAACACTTCCTGCTGATCACCTCACCTTGTATTATAGGGGTAAAACACTTCCTGCTGATCACCTCACCTTGCATTATCCTCTACTCATTCATATTCTACAATGTATAGGAATCTCCTTCTCCAAATATGGTTGAGCTGTGACATTATTAGTGTGTGTGTGTGTGTGTGTGTGTGTGTGTGTGTGTGTGTGTGTGTGTGTGTGTGTGTGTGTGTGTGTGTGTGTGTGTGTGTGTGTGTGTGTGTGTGTGTGTGTGTGTGTGTGTGTATGTGTGTCTTAACCAAAGAAAACGTATCTGGCCTCCTGGCTTCAAACAGAAAACTGATATAAAAATAATTACAATTGGGACAAGCTTTTGTTCCCACTGAACCCATCTGTGATGTTCAGACACATACTGCATAGCCTCCCTTCGTTGAGACAGGAGTCAGGACGCACAGGATACAGTCAGAGATCATCAGCTAACGCCATCACCCTGGTTATGCACCATGGAAACACGTCACAACACAGCATCATAGAGAGAACAGGCCAGATGTCAACATGACAGGGTAACACCACTACAAACATGACCTTGTACAGCTCAACCTACACAACACAAAGAAACACCTGTTTAAGCTTAGTGGGGCTAAAACAACAAACAAACTGAAAAATACCAAATATAGCGAACAGGGACATTTTTTGAGTGAATACAAATTATTTAAAATACAAATTTATTTTGGATGGAGAAGCAACAATACTTCACTGACTGTTACACAGTAATGCTACTTGCGGGTGTGACACAGTGACTGTCGCCTGGACACCAGGTGTTCACAGTGAACCGCATAAAACAGAGGCTTTGATGGTAAAAAAATAAGACACAGTTCTGAAATGATTTCTATCAATCAAAAGTAAATATGTAATGTGTGGATTCAGCATCTTTCATCCCAGGAAGAGAAGTATATAAAACCTGAGTCTAATAAGACTGCTTGGAAGGGGATTTCTACTATAAAGAAAGCAAATGGGGAAAGTAAATGTACTGAATGCTGTACAACACTGTTTATGAAGTCAGCAGCAGTGGGATTACAGTACAGAATTAGAGTCAACTGCAGTTTACACTGTCGAGTCATATGTCATGTCAGCACCAGAGAAGCACATCTGAAAAAATATTTTAGCTGGAAAATCTCACTCTCTCTCTCTCTCTCTCTCTCTCTCTCTCTCTCTCTCTCTCTCTCTCTCTCTCTCTCTCTCTCTCTCTCTCTCTCTCTCTCTCTCTCTCTCTCTCTCGCTCTCTCACACACACTCACTCACACTCACTCACTCACAGAATGCCTTGAGGGTGTGTGAGTACTGTCAACTGTACTCAAAAGCTTAGAAACCACAGAGCTTCTGCCGAAGAGACCCTGGGCCTCCTACAGACTGCTGCTGAATACAGCATTCTCTCTCCACGTATATACATGTATTTATTTGTGTTCTATCCATCACTTTACTGCTGTTGCCAGCCAGCCAGATCCCTGTGGTGAGCCTTGGAGCGTACACAAACACAGCTCCCCACGTAGCCAGAAATACATCTATCAACTGGCACTAAAGCATGTTTAGAAAGACACTGCACTCCCCAAGGGAATATCTCAATGACATCATCAACAAGGTGTTCTAGAAATGTGTATGTGATTGTGGGAGTGTAAGTGTGGGGGTGCATCTATGTGATAGAATGAAACCATAAGCTATTTAATAGTCTCTAGAAAATGATAATGATTGAGAGTTTCATTATGGTCTGAGTCACATCAGGAGTCTGATAATCACAGCTCATCTGAGATGATTTCATCATTCTGACCAACCCTGCAGTCCTCCTAACCAGCCCCCTGCAGTCCTCCTAACCAGGCCCAGCCCTTCTAACCAGGCCCAGTCCTCCTAACCAGCCCCCTGCAGCCCTCCTTACCAGCCCACTGCAGTCCTCCTAACCAGCACCTTGCAGTCCTCCTAACCAGGCCCAGTCCTCCTAACCAGCCCCCTGCAGCCCTCCTTACCAGCCCCCTGCAGTCCTCCTAACCAGCCCCCTGCAGTCCTCCTAACCAGGCCCAGCCCTTCTAACCAGCCCCCTGCAGCCCTCCTAACCAGGCCCAGTCCTCCTAACCAGGCCCAGCCCTCCTTACCAGCCCCCTGCAGTCCTCCTAACCAGCACCTTGCAGTCCTCCTAACCAGGCCCAGTCCTCCTAACCAGGCCCAGCCCTCCTTACCAGCCCCCTGCAGTCCTCCTAACCAGGCCCAGTCCTCCTAACCAGGCCCAGTCCTCCTAACCAGGCCCAGTCCTCCTAACCAGGCCCAGTCCTCCTAACCAGACCCAGTCCTCCTAACCAGGCCCAGTCCTCCTAACCAGGCCCAGTCCTCCTAACCAGGCCCAGCCCTCCTAACCAGGCCCAGTCCTCCTAACCAGGCCCAGTCCTCCTAACCAGACCCAGTCCTCCTAACCAGGCCCAGTCCTCCTAACCAGGCCCAGTCCTCCTAACCAGGCCCAGTCCTCCTAACCAGGCCCAGTCCTCCTAACCAGACCCAGTCCTCCTAACCAGGCCCAGTCCTCCTAACCAGGCCCAGTCCTCCTAACCAGACCAAGACCTCCTAACAGTCATGAATCAGGTGATGCTGTGATCAGAGGAACAGACAGTGGTGCCAGTTTAGGTTAGGAGGACATCCTAAATAAAATAAAAACTCACAATCCATAGAATGAGGGGTTTTACAGGGGTGGCCAAGGAAAGAAAGGGCAAGGTTGAATAAGCATGGTATATGTACAGGAAAATGCAGCATGGTCTTCCTGTTAAGAGCTATTGATTTTCCCTTTAAAAACAACTCTTAAATTGTTTCATTTTCTGATGTAAAATATGACTTTTTCTCCAAAAACATCTTTAAGCATCAGGGGAATGTGGCTTAGTGCCAAAGCACTCTATTCTGAGTCTCTGGTGCCACAGTGCTGGTATTGGCTGGCCATTCTAGAGATGGTATTCAGGAGTGGGGTATTTTAACACCACGTTAACAACAGTGCAACAGGTACCAAAACACACACTCACATACTCCAATGTTGTATCCTAAACTCAGAACATTTTTTACATGATAAAAAAAAGTGTCTAAACAAGCCACTGCATCCTGACACTGCTGTGTTGAAACAGATATGGCCCTAAGTTCCTTTAATTTCCAGAAAAGTACCCTGCTTTTATCCTGAAAATGCTGTACATTTCAAATGAGCATTGTGTGTGTGTGTGCGTGCGCGCGCGCGTGTGTGTGTGTGTGTTGCTGTTTTTTGGTTATTTGTTCAACTACTCCGATATTCCATTGTGACAGGTGTCCAGGTCACTATCCAAAGGCGCAAACAAAAGTCTGTGTGAGTGTGTGTCCCTCACCTGTACACAAATAATGTTTTTGTACTGGTGTATGCACCAATAGCGCCACAGTCCTTGTCTGTATGTTTGTTTTTGAGCGTGTGTAGCCATGTCAGTGTGTGTCACACAGTCTCTCTGAGACAGAGGGCCTCCACAGCTTTGCTGGGCCCCTGGGCCACACCCCCGATGAGGAACAGCATGTTGGGGGTCTGCAGGGGGGCACAGCAGCAGCGGGGGCTGGGCATCGGGGCAGAATACTCCCAACGCCGCTTCACAGGGTTGTAGCTCTCCACTGACGACAGGGGTGACGGCTCGTTTCCTGGACACACACACACACACACACACACACACACACACACACACACACAATTTACTAAAATGTTGTCCCCTAAGATTAGGACACAGACGGATCTTCCCTGAAAAATAAGAGCTACAGTGCCTTCGGAAAGTAATCAGACCCCTTGACTTATTCCACATTTTGTTACATTTACAAAGGAGATGATTGTGGACTACAGGAAAAAGAGGACCGAGCACGCCCCCATTCTCATCAACGGGGCTATAGGTTGAGAGCTTCATTGGTGTCCACATCACCAACAAATCATGGTCCAAACACACCAAGACAGTCGTGAAGAGGGCACGACATAGCCTATTCCCCCTCAGGAGACTGAAAAGATCTGTCATGGGTCTTCTACAGCTGCACCATCGAGAGCATCCTGACTGGTTGCATCACTGCTTGGTATGGCAACAGCTCGGCCTCCGACCGCAAGGCACTACAGATGGTAGTGCGTACGGCCCAGTACATCACTGGGGCCAAGCTTCCTACATGCCTTATTCTTAAATTGATTAAATTGTTTAGTTTTTTCCCCCTCATCAACCTACCCACAATACCCCATCATGACAAAGCAAAAAATGTATTTTAGAAATGTAAATTTATAAAATATAAATAACTGAAATATCACATTTACACAAGAATTCAGACCCTTTACTCAGTACTTTGTTGAAGCACCTTTGGCAGCGATTACAACCTTGAGTCTTCTTAGGTATGACGCTACAAGCGTGGCACACTGCATTTGGGGAGATTCTCCCATTCTTCTCTGCAGATTCTCTCAAGCTCTGTCAGGTTGGATGGGGAGCGTCGCTGTCCAGCTATTTTCAGGTCTCTCCAGAGATGTTAGATCGGGTTCAAGTCCGGGCTCTGGCTCGGCCACTCAAGGAGATTGAGACTTTTCCCAAAGCCACTCCTGTAGTGTCTTGGCTGTGTGCTTAGGGTCGTTGTCCTGTTGGAAGGTGAACCTTTGCCCCAGGTCCTGAGTGCTCTGGAGCAGGTTTTCATCAAGGATCAATCTGTACTTTGCTCTGTTCATCTCTCACTCAATCCTGCCTAGTCTCCCAGTCCCTGCCGCTGAAAAACATCCCCACAGCATGATGCTGCCACCACCATGCTTCACCGTAGGGATGGTGCCAGGTTTCCTCCAGATGTGACACTTGGCATTCAGGACTAAGAGTTCAATCTTGGTTTCATCAGACCAGAGAATCTTGTTTCTCACGGTCTGAGAGTGCTTTAGGTGCCTTTTGGCAAACTCAAAGCGGGCTGTCATGTGCCTTTTACTGAGGAGTGGCTTCCGTCTGACCACACTACCATAAATCCATTTTAGGATAACGCTGTAACGTAATAAAATGTGGAAAAAGTCAAGGGGTCTGAATACTTTCCGAATGCACTGTGTTCCCTCCTTAACGTGAACATGTGACATATATTATTTTACAGTTGAGATAACATTAAAGAGAGAGGGGTAGAACACAGGATTGAAGCTTGACAAATAGCTCTGTGTTAGTCACAGCCGGGCGTGAGAGAAGGGCAGAAAGGCAGGTGTGTTGGGAGCCCCTCACAGCGTCTCCATCACTGACTAGTCTGTCCATCACTCTGACTGGTCTGACTGGTCTGTCCATCACTCTGACTGGTCTGTCCATCACTCTGACTGGTCTGTTCATCACTCTGACTGGTCTGTCCATCACTCTGACTGGTCTGTCCATCACTCTGACTGGTCTGTCCATCACTCTGACTGGTCTGTCCATCACTCTGACTGGTCTGACTGGTCTGTCCATCACTCTGACTGGTCTGTCCATCACTCTGACTGGTCTGTCCATCACTCTGACTGGTCTGTCCATCACTCTGACTGGTCTGTTCATCACTCTGACTGGTCTGTCCATCACTCTGACTGGTCTGTCCATCACTCTGACTGGTCTGTCCATCACTCTGACTGGTCTGTCCATCACTCTGACTGGTCTGTCCATCACTCTGACTGGTCTGTCCATCACTCTGACTGGTCTGACTGGTCTGTCCATCACTCTGACTGGTCTGTCCATCACTCTGACTGGTCTGTCCATCACTCTGACTGGTCTGTTCATCACTCTGACTGGTCTGTCCATCACTCTGACTGGTCTGTCCATCACTCTGACTGGTCTGTCCATCACTCTGACTGGTCTGTCCATCACTCTGACTGGTCTGTCCATCACTCTGACTGGTCTGTCCATCACTCTGACTGGTCTGTCCATCACTCTGACTGGTCTGTCCATCAGTAACACATGATTAAACTAACACAATTACACTTCCTTTGACAATGTGGAAACACATTCAATCTCTTTCAGTCTGTCACACATGAGCACACACAAAAACACTTCCTGAATTACACACTAAAAGTGAAAAATATAGTATAACTATAGGCATGTAAGTTGTATTGTATATAAAGATAAGGTTATATACTCAATGATAAGACAGACATTTGTCTAAGACTAGGGATCCAGGGGAAAACTGTGTTGTCTTGAGCCGGGGAGCTGTCAGTCTGTCTGTCAGTTTATCTGTCTGTCTGGGGCAGTCAAGTGATCTACCTATCAGTCTCAGAGCAACAGGTGGAATAATGCAGTATGTTGCATCCATCCAGATGGCTGAGGGAGTACTGTATACGGCACTCTGTAAGAAACACCTAGAAATCTATAGGGTAGAAGAAAATGTTTACTTGAACTTAACTCAAAAACAAAGCTCTAAACACATTCTGTACTCCCCCTCTACCACACACAATGATCTATCTCATATCTAAGTGCGGACTGGCCATCTGGCATTTCAGGCAAATGACAGATGGTCTGGTCTATTTTTAGCCCAGTGGGTCTGTCTAACTTCTTAATTTTTTTGCGATAACTTATCATTATCTGGCTAATAATGGGGGCCACAAGGAAAAAATGGGCCGGTGTGTTAGAAATGACAGGGCCGATTTCTGGTCCCAGTCCGCCCCAGCTCATATCGTTCAGAGGGTCAGTCAAAGTCTGTTTTCTCTCCTTTAGCCTCAGGATCCCTATCATTATACATTACAAGCCGCTGCTAAGTTGTTATGGTTTCCATAGAGACCCTCACTGAGATGCAGATGATATGGACTGGTGGGTGGGGTTGGTGGGGGGGATTTACTATTGTTCTCATAAATTCTGGGGAGAACAAAGTGGCAGATCTGAGTCCTCTTTTCATGGCAATCAAAGTGTTCCTCAGACCTGCGTCTTTTTAATCTTCACAGGAACATGCTCCGACGTGACACCGAAAAAAAAAACGCACCTTCGCTTGGAGCACAAAGCTTCCTGTCATGTCTTTCATTTCTAGCTCATCTACACAATGCTTATTCACCTGCTTATCAACCCACAACCAACCCCAAAAATAACACACCAACCTATAAACCAGCTCCCTCTAAACCTACCCCACCCATAACACAGCTCCCTCTATACCTACCCCACCCATAACACAGCTCCCTCTATACCTACCCCACCCATAACACAGCTCCCTCTATACCTACCCCACCCATATCACAGCTCCCTCTAAATCTACCCCACCCATAACACAGCTCCCTCTACACCTACCCCACCCATAACACAGCTCCCTCTACACCTACCCCACCCATAACACAGCTCCCTCTAAACCTACCCCACCCATAACACAGCTCCCTCTAAATCTACCCCACCCATAACACAGCTCCCTCTAAACCTACCCCACCCATAACACAGCTCCCTCTAAACCTACCCCACCCATAACACAGCTCCCTCTATACCTACCCCACCCATAACACAGCTCCCTCTAAATCTACCCCACCCATAACACAGCTCCCTCTAAATCTACCCCACCCATAACACAGCTCCCTCTAAATCTACCCCACCATAACACAGCTCCCTCTAAATCTACCCCACCCATAACACAGCTCCCTCTATACCTACCCCACCCATATCACAGCTCCCTCTAAACCTACCCCACCCATATCACAGCTCCCTCTAAACCTACCCCACCCATAACCCAGCTCCCTCTCCAAAACCTACCCTACCCACATCTCAGCTACTTCTCCTACACCTATCCTACCCACAAGCCAGCTCCCTCTCCAACCCCTTATCCTACCCAGATCCCAGCTCCCTCTCCAACCCCTTATTCTACCCACATCCCAGCTCCTTCTCCAACACCTATCCTACACACAACCCAGGTCCTTTTCCAACACATATCCTACACACAACCCAGCTCCCCTTCCAACACCTATCCTACACACAAACCTGCTCCCCCTCCAACACCTATCCTACACACAACCCAGCTCCCCCTCCAACACCTATCCTACACACAACCCAGCTCCCCTTCCAACACCTATCCTACACACAACCCAGCTCCCCCTCCAACACCTATCCTACACACAACCCAGCTCCCCCTCCAACACCTATCCTACACACAACCCAGCTCCCCTTCCAACACCTATCCTACCCACATCCCTGCTCCCCCTCCAACACCTATCCGACACACAACCCAGCTCCCCCTCCAACACCTATCCTACACACAACCCAGCTCCCTCTCCAACACCTATCCTACACACAACCCAGCTCCCCCTCCAACACCTATCCTACACACAACCCTGCTCCCCCTCCAACACCTATCCTACACACAACCCAGCTCCCCCTCCAACACCTATCCTACACACAACCCTGCTCCCCCTCCAACACCTATCCTACACACAACCCAGCTCCCTCTCCAACACCTATCCTACACACAACCCAGCTCCCCCTCCAACACCTATCCTACACACAACCCTGCTCCCCCTCCAACACCTATCCTACACACAACCCAGCTCCCCCTCCAACACCTATCCTATTGTATCTCCCTTTTTATGGCAGTGGGTTGTTTTTACTAAAATGTTATGTTCTGTGTCAAAGTGACCAAGAGCATTGTATTTGCATAAGCAACCTTTTACATTTTTAAACAAAATGTAACCTCTATTTAACTAGGCAAGTCAGTTAAGAACAAATTCTTATTTACAATGACGGCCTACACCGGCCAAACTCGTGCGCCGCCGTATAGGTATTTTAGCAGAGGTGCCCTAGGCACCCTTAAATGAGCAAGATATATTTAAATACTTATTACTTTTTAGGATTTGGGAGGAGATTTGGGAGAGACTTTGTGTGTGCATGAGTTACATTGTATTGTAGTCTGTGCACATAATTGCATATCATCCACCCTGACATTGCCACTCTACACACTGCCATCTCTACCGAGTTCATTCAAATCAGCTCTAATCATATTATCCATATATCAATTTGTCTTGTATCAGTGATAAGGGGAGAGGGTGACAGTGACTGACGGAAGTTGAGAGGGAACAGAAATAAAACATGAGAAAGGAGACAGTGAGGGTAAGGGCAAAGATAGTCACAAATGTTTGGGAGACACAGCAAGAGAGACTACAGTGATAGAGTGGGAGGAGGAGGACGAGGCTAGCTTCTGAATGGCATGATAATCTAATGTCACCCTGAAAAACATCCCTTTGGCTTTCAACCACCCGACACTATGAATAATAAATAGGTGCCTTATTCAGCCTCAAAAGACAGGGACAATCATCCCAGCTGGCTGTTAAATGGAAGGCAAATCCCTCATTTACCAGCTCCATGTTGGAAGGCAGATCACTCATGTACCAGCTCCCTGTTGGAAGGCAGATCACTCATGTACCAGCTCCCTGTTGGAAGGCAGATCCCTTATGTACCAGCTCCCTGTTAAATGAAAGGCAGATCACGCATGTACCAGCTCCCTGTTGGAAGGCAGATCCCTTATGTACCAGCTCCCTGTTAAATGAAAGGCAGATCCCTCATGTACAGGCTCCCTGTTGGAAGGCAGATCACTCATGTACCAGCTCCCTGTTGGAAGGCAGATCACTCATGTACCAGCTCCCTGTTGGAAGGCAGATCACTCATGTACCAGCTCCCTGTTGGAAGGCAGATCCCTCATGTACCAGCTTCCTGTTAAATGGAAGGCAGATCCCTCATGTACCAGCTTCCTGTTAAATGGAAGGCAGATCCCTCATGTACCAGCCTGTTGGAAGGCAGATCCCTCATTTACCAGCTCCCTGTTGGAAGGCAAATCCCTCATGTACCAACCTGTTGGAAGGCAGATCCCTCATTTATCAGCTCCCTGTTGGAAGGCAGATCCTTCATGTACCAGTTCCCTGTCAAACGGAAGGCAGATCCCTCATGTACCAGCCTGTTGGAAGGCAGATCCCTCATTTACCAGCTCCCTGTTGGAAGGCAAATCCCTCATGTAACAACCTGTTGGAAGGCAGATCCCTCATTTATCAGCTCCCTGTTGGAAGGCAGATCCTTCATGTACCAGCCTGTTGGAAGGCAGATCCCTCATGTACCAGCCTGTTGGAAGGCAGATCCCTCATTTACCAGCTCCCTGTTGGAAGGTAGATCCCTCATGTACCAGCTCCCTGTTGGAAGGCAGATCCCTCAAGTATAAGCTTCCTGTTAAATGGAAGGCAGATCCCTCATGTACCAGTTCCCTGTCAAACGGAAGGCAGATCCATCATGTACCAGCCTGTTGGAAGGCAGATCCCTCATTTACCAGCTCCCTGTTGGAAGGCAGATCCCTCATTTACCAGCTCCCTGTTGGAAGGCAGATCCCTCATTTACCAGCTCCCTGTTGGAAGGCAGATCCCTCAAGTATAAGCTTCCTGTTAAATGGAAGGCAGATCCCTCATGTACCAGTTCCCTGTCAAACGGAAGGCAGATCCCTCATGTACCAGCCTGTTGGAAGGCAGATCCCTCATTTATCAGCTCCCCATTGGAAGGCAGATCCTTCATGTACCAGCCTGTTGGAAGGTAGATCCCTCATTTACTAGCTTCCTGTTAAATGGAATGCAGATCCCTCATGTACCAGCCTGTTGGAAGGCAGATCCCTCATTTACCAGCTCCCTGTTGGAAGGCAGATCCCTCATTTACCAGCTCCCTGTTGGAAGGCAGATCCCTCATTTACCAGATCCCTGTTGGAAGGCAGATCCCTCAAGTATAAGCTTCCTGTTAAATGGAAGGCAGATCCCTCATGTACCAGTTCCCTGTCAAACGGAAGGCAGATCCCTCATGTACCAGCCTGTTGGAAGGCAGATCCCTCATGTACCAGCCTGTTGGAAGGCAGATCCCTCATTTATCAGCTCCCCATTGGAAGGCAGATCCTTCATGTACCAGCCTGTTGGAAGGTAGATCCCTCATTTACTAGCTTCCTGTTAAATGGAATGCAGATCCCTCATGTACCAGCCTGTTGGAAGGCAGATACCTCATTTACCAGCTACCTGTTGGAAGGCAAATCCCTCATGTACCATCCTGTTGGAAGGCAGATCCCTCATTTATCAGCTCCCTGTTGGAAGGCAGATCCTTCATGTACCAGCCTGTTGGAAGGCAGATCCATCATGTACCAGCCTGTTGGAAGGCAGATCCCTCATTTACCAGCTCCCTGTTGGAAGGCAGATCCCTCATTTACCAGCTCCCTGTTGGAAGGCAGATCCCTCAAGTATAAGCTTCCTGTTAAATGGAAGGCAGATCCCTCATGTACCAGTTCCCTGTCAAACGGAAGGCAGATCCCTCATGTACCAGCCTGTTGGAAGGCAGATCCCTCATGTACCAGCCTGTTGGAAGGCAGATCCCTCATTTATCAGCTCCCCGTTGGAAGGCAGATCCTTCATGTACCAGCCTGTTGGAAGGCAGATCCCTCATTTACTAGCTTCCTGTTAAATGGAAGGCAGATCCCTCAGGTACCAGTTCCCTGTCAAACGGAAGGCAGATCCCTCATGTACCAGTTCCCTGTCAAACGGAAGGCAGATCCCTCATTTACCAGCTCCCTGTTGGAAGGCAGATCCTTCATTTACCAGCTCCCTGTTGGAAGGCAGATCACTCATTTACCAGCTCCCTGTTGGAAGGCAGATCCCTCAAGTATAAGCTTCCTGTTAAATGGAAGGCAGATCCCTCGTGTACCAGTTCCCTGTCAAACGGAAGGCAGATCCCTCATTTATCAGCTCCCCGTTGGAAGGCAGATCCTTCATGTACCAGCCTGTTGGAATGCAGATCCCTCATTTACTAGCTTCCTGTTAAATGGAAGGCAGATCCCTCATGTACCAGCCTGTTGGAAGGCAGATCCCTCATGTACCAGCTCCCTGTTGGAAGGCAGATCACTCATGTACCAGCTCCCTGTTGGAAGGCAGATCCCTTATGTACCAGCTCCCTGTTAAATGAAAGGCAGATCCCTCATGTACCAGCTCCCTGTTGGAAGGCAGATCACTCATGTACCAGCTCCCTGTTAAATGAAAGGCAGATCCCTCATGTACCAGCTTCCTGTTAAATGGAAGGCAGATCCCTCATGTACAGGCTCCCTGTTGGAAGGCAGATCACTCATGTACCAGCTCCCTGTTGGAAGGCAGATCACTCATGTACCAGCTCCCTGTTGGAAGGCAGATCCCTCATGTACCAGCTTCCTGTTAAATGGAAGGCAGATCCCTCATGTACCAGCTTCCTGTTAAATGGAAGGCAGATCCTTCATTTACCAGCTCCCTGTTGGAAGGCAGATCCCTCATTTACCAGCTCCCTGTTGGAAGGCAGATCCCTCAAGTATAAGCTTCCTGTTAAATGGAAGGCAGATCCCTCGTGTACCAGTTCCCTGTCAAACGGAAGGCAGATCCCTCATTTATCAGCTCCCCGTTGGAAGGCAGATCCTTCATGTACCAGCCTGTTGGAATGCAGATCCCTCATTTACTAGCTTCCTGTTAAATGGAAGGCAGATCCCTCATGTACCAGCCTGTTGGAAGGCAGATCCCTCATGTACCAGCTCCCTGTTGAAAGGCAGATCACTCATGTACCAGCTCCCTGTTGGAAGGCAGATCCCTTATGTACCAGCTCCCTGTTAAATGAAAGGCAGATCCCTCATGTACCAGCTCCCTGTTGGAAGGCAGATCACTCATGTACCAGCTCCCTGTTAAATGAAAGGCAGATCCCTCATGTACCAGCTTCCTGTTAAATGGAAGGCAGATCCCTCATGTACAGGCTCCCTGTTGGAAGGCAGATCACTCATGTACCAGCTCCCTGTTGGAAGGCAGATCACTCATGTACCAGCTCCCTGTTGGAAGGCAGATCCCTCATGTACCAGCTTCCTGTTAAATGGAAGGCAGATCCCTCATGTACCAGCTTCCTGTTAAATGGAAGGCAGATCCCTCATTTACCAGCTCCCTGTTGGAAGGCAAATCCCTCATGTACCAACCTGTTGGAAGGCAGATCCCTAATTTACCAGCTCCCTGTTGGAAGGCAGATCCCTCATGTACCAGCTCCCTGTTGGAAGGCAGATCCCTCCAGTATAAGCTTCCTGTTAAATGGAAGGCAGATCCCTCATGTACCAGTTCCCTGTCAAACGGAAGGCAGATCCCTCATGTACCAGCCTGTTGGAAGGCAGATCCCTCATTTACCAGCTCCCTGTTGGAAGGCAGATCCTTCATTTACCAGCTCCCTGTTGGAAGGCAGATCCCTCATTTACCAGCTCCCTGTTGGAAGGCAGATCCCTCAAGTATAAGCTTCCTGTTAAATGGAAGGCAGATCCCTCATGTACCAGTTCCCTGTCAAACGGAAGGCAGATCCCTCATGTACCAGCCTGTTGGAAGGCAGATCCCTCATGTACCAGCCTGTTGGAAGGCAGATCCCTCATTTACCAGCTCTCTGTTGGAAGGCAAATCCCTCATGTACCATCCCGTTGGAAGGCAGATCCTTCATGTACCAGCCTGTTGGAATGCAGATCCCTCATTTACTAGCTTCCTGTTAAATGGAAGGCAGATCCCTCATGTACCAGCCTGTTGGAAGGCAGATCCCTCATGTACCAGCTCCCTGTTGGAAGTCAGATCACTCATGTACCAGCTCCCTGTTGGAAGGCAGATCCCTTATGTACCAGCTCCCTGTTAAATGAAAGGCAGATCCCTCATGTACCAGCTCCCTGTTGGAAGGCAGATCACTCATGTACCAGCTCCCTGTTAAATGAAAGGCAGATCCCTCATGTACCAGCTTCCTGTTAAATGGAAGGCAGATCCCTCATGTACAGGCTCCCTGTTGGAAGGCAGATCACTCATGTACCAGCTCCCTGTTGGAAGGCAGATCACTCATGTACCAGCTCCCTGTTGGAAGGCAGATCCCTCATGTACCAGCTTCCTGTTAAATGGAAGGCAGATCCCTCATGTACCAGCTTCCTGTTAAATGGAAGGCAGATCCCTCATTTACCAGCTCCCTGTTGGAAGGCAAATCCCTCATGTACCAACCTGTTGGAAGGCAGATCCCTCATTTACCAGCTCCCTGTTGGAAGGCAGATCCCTCATGTACCAGCTCCCTGTTGGAAGGCAGATCCCTCCAGTATAAGCTTCCTGTTAAATGGAAGGCAGATCCCTCATGTACCAGTTCCCTGTCAAACGGAAGGCAGATCCCTCATGTACCAGCCTGTTTGAAGGCAGATCCCTCATTTACCAGCTCCCTGTTGGAAGGCAGATCCTTCATTTACCAGCTCCCTGTTGGAAGGCAGATCCCTCATTTACCAGCTCCCTGTTGGAAGGCAGATCCCTCAAGTATAAGCTTCCTGTTAAATGGAAGGCAGATCCCTCATGTACCAGTTCCCTGTCAAACGGAAGGCAGATCCCTCATGTACCAGCCTGTTGGAAGGCAGATCCCTCATTTATCAGCTCCCCATTGGAAGGCAGATCCTTCATGTACCAGCCTGTTGGAAGGTAGATCCCTCATTTACTAGCTTCCTGTTAAATGGAATGCAGATCCCTCATGTACCAGCCTGTTGGAAGGCAGATCCCTCATTTACCAGCTCTCTGTTGGAAGGCAAATCCCTCATGTACCATCCCGTTGGAAGGCAGATCCTTCATGTACCAGCCTGTTGGAATGCAGATCCCTCATTTACTAGCTTCCTGTTAAATGGAAGGCAGATCCCTCATGTACCAGCCTGTTGGAAGGCAGATCCCTCATGTACCAGCTCCCTGTTGGAAGGCAGATCACTCATGTACCAGCTCCCTGTTGGAAGGCAGATCCCTTATGTACCAGCTCCCTGTTAAATGAAAGGCAGATCCCTCATGTACCAGCTCCCTGTTGGAAGGCAGATCACTCATGTACCAGCTCCCTGTTAAATGAAAGGCAGATCCCTCATGTACCAGCTTCCTGTTAAATGGAAGGCAGATCCCTCATGTACAGGCTCCCTGTTGGAAGGCAGATCACTCATGTACCAGCTCCCTGTTGGAAGGCAGATCACTCATGTACCAGCTCCCTGTTGGAAGGCAGATCCCTCATGTACCAGCTTCCTGTTAAATGGAAGGCAGATCCCTCATGTACCAGCTTCCTGTTAAATGGAAGGCAGATCCCTCATTTACCAGCTCCCTGTTGGAAGGCAAATCCCTCATGTACCAACCTGTTGGAAGGCAGATCCCTCATTTACCAGCTCCCTGTTGGAAGGCAGATCCCTCATGTACCAGCTCCCTGTTGGAAGGCAGATCCCTCAAGTATAAGCTTCCTGTTAAATGGAAGGCAGATCCCTCATGTACCAGTTCCCTGTCAAACGGAAGGCAGATCCCTCATGTACCAGCCTGTTGGAAGGCAGATCCCTCATTTACCAGCTCCCTGTTGGAAGGCAGATCCTTCATTTACCAGCTCCCTGTTGGAAGGCAGATCCCTCATTTACCAGCTCCCTGTTGGAAGGCAGATCCCTCAAGTATAAGCTTCCTGTTAAATGGAATGCAGATCCCTCATGTACCAGCCTGTTGGAAGGCAGATCCCTCATTTACCAGCTCTCTGTTGGAAGGCAAATCCCTCATGTACCATCCTGTTGGAAGGCAGATCCCTCATTTATCAGCTCCCTGTTGGAAGGCAGATCCTTCATGTACCAGCCTGTTGGAAGGCAGATCCCTCATTTACCAGCTCCCTGTTGGAAGGCAGATCCTTCATTTACCAGCTCCCTGGTAAATGGGAGCTGGTGAATCAGAATCCTAAAATATCCCTTCAGGATTGAAAGGCTCATGTTAAGACTCTGCTGACATTTCTGAGTGGAAAATGTCCTCTCTTTCTCTCTCCCTCAATTCAATTAAATTAATATCTCCCTCTCTCTCTAGCCCTCCCTCCCTCCCTCCCTCCCTCCCTCCCTCCCTCACTGCAGCACAGAGACAGTGGGAGTAGTTCTTATGACAGACTCTAAGCTTGATTCATTGTCTCTTTAAGCTGTGAAATGGAGACCCAAATGAACCAATCAATTAACCAAATTTCACAGAATGTGTATGAAGACAGAGAGAATAGAATACATTCCCACACTGTCTCAACACTGCTTTATATCCTACTAATACATTCCGACACTGTCTCAACACTGCTTTATATCCTACTAATACATTCCCACACTGTCTCAACACTGCTTTATATCCTACTAATACATTCCCACACTGTCTCAACACTGCTTTATATCCTACTAATACATTCCAACACTGTCTCAACACTGCTTTATATCCTACTAATACATTCCCACACTGTCTCAACACTGCTTTATATTCTACTAATACATTCCAACACTGTCTCAACACTGCTTTATATCCTACTAATACATTCCCACACTGTCTCAACACTGCTTTACATCCTACTAATACATTCCCACACTGTCTCAACACTGCTTTATATCCTACTAATACATTCCCACACTGTCTCAACACTGCTTTATATTCTACTAATACATTCCCACACTGTCTCAACACTGCTTTATATCCTACTAATACATTCCCACACTGTCTCAACACTGCTTTATATTCTACTAATACATTCCCACACTGTCTCAACACTGCTTTATATCCTACTAATACATTCCCACACTGTCTCAACACTGCTTTACATCCTACTAATACATTCCCACACTGTCTCAACACTGCTTTATATTCTACTAATACATTCCCACACTGTCTCAACACTGCTTTATATTCTACTAATACATTCCCACACTGTCTCAACACTGCTTTATATCCTACTAATACATTCCCACACTGTCTCAACACTGCTTTACATCCTACTAATACATTCCCACACTGTCTCAACACTGCTTTATATCCTACTAATACATTCCCACACTGTCTCAACACTGCTTTATATTCTACTAATACATTCCCACACTGTCTCAACACTGCTTTATATCCTACTAATACATTCCCACACTGTCTCAACACTGCTTTATATTCTACTAATACATTCCAACACTGTCTCAACACTGCTTTATATCCTACTAATACATTCCCACACTGTCTCAACACTGCTTTACATCCTACTAATACATTCCCGCACTGTCTCAACACTGCTTTATATTCTACTAATACATTCCCACACTGTCTCAACACTGCTTTATATTCTACTAATACATTCCCACACTGTCTCAACACTGCTTTATATCCTACTAATACATTCCCACACTGTCTCAACACTGCTTTACATCCTACTAGTACATTCCCACACTGTCTCAACACTGCTTTATATCCTACTAATACATTCCCACACTGTCTCAACACTGCTTTTCATCCTACTAGTACATTCCCACACTGTCTCAACACTGCTTTATATCCTACTAATACATTCCCACACTGTCTCAACACTGCTTTATATCCTACTAATACATTCCCACACTGTCTCAACACTGCTTTTCATCCTACTAGTACATTCCCACACTGTCTCAACACTGCTTTATATCCTACTGAGCCGCACGGGGCTGTAAATGTAAACTGTTTACAATCACGCAGTTGAGGAAACACTAGGAAACATTTACCCTCTGATCAAATTAAAATGATGACTTTTCATGGTGTGACAGGCACACTGTTTAAGTTGAATGGTGTTAGTTTGCTCACCTAGTCCCCCTGCAACGATGACCCTTCCTCCCAGACATCCGGCCGCGAAGTCTGCTCTCTTATCCCTCATCCTGGAGGCTCGGGTTGGTTTGATCCAGATACCTGCAGCACAGGGGTCAGGGGGTAAAGGTCAGAGAGCATACTGAAACATCACATACTGTAAGACAAACATTACAATCCCTGTTCTAGCATTATTAACTGTACCAAATACAAGACTATTTACTGTATGGCGAAAACAGCAGCTTAGAGTTGTAGGTCTGACAGGTCTCTCTCTCTCTCTCTCTCTCTCTCTCAAATTGGCATGAGAAACATATGTTAACATTGCCAAAGCAAGTGAAGTAGTTAATAAACAAAAGTGAAATAAACAATAAAAATGAACAGTAAACATTACACTCACAGAAGTTGTTCCAAAAGAATAAAGACATAAACTGTATATACAGTGTTGTAACAATGTGCAAATAGTTAAAGTACGAATGGGAAAATAAATAAACATAAAAATGGGTTGTATTTACAATGGTGTTTGTTCTTCACTGGTTGCCCTTTTCTTGTGGCAACAGGTCACACATCTTGCTGCTGTGTTGATACACTGTGGTATTTCACCCAGTAGATATGGGTCTTTCTATTACTTGCTGACAGGTCAATATGTAATTCCCTCTCTCTACTTTCCTCGAAGCCTGTCTCACATTCCTTAGTCTTACTTTAGTCTTTCCTTAGTCTTTCCTTACTCTCCATTTCTGCTTCTTTAGCCCCTTTCCACCTCTCCCTCCTCCATCCCTCTCTCTCTCTCAATCCCTCCATTTCTAACACTGCCCCATTTAATCTCTCTCCCTCTACCTCCCTCCCTCAGGTAGATAGATGGAGACTGACCGTACAGTAGATAGGGGGCCTGCCTGTGCTCAGCTTCAGAGAGCTCTATGAATCACACAGCACAATGAGGCTGTCTCAGGTGCACTCTTCTCTGGCTGCTTTGTCTGTGTCTGTACAGCGAGATGTCTGCACCACGGCACATTACAATTTCTACATTTGGGACAGAGTGCCCACATTCTCTCACAATCCTCCCTTTCTCTCCTCCTGCACTGCAAAGTGAGTGGTTCTACTAAAAGCCTGACTTCAAGCGCCTCTTTTTGTCTCCATGGAAACAGGGACAGAAAAAGAACAACCTAATAAATAAGATTATGGCCCACCCTACTCACCCCTTCACTCCTCATCACTCACTACAACCCTCTGGCCTTGTGTCTGTCCCCTGTTAAGCTCTCACCCCATACTGATCCTCTGTTCACTCAAAATATCAGAAATCACCTCAAAATGAACAGGTGTATAAATGAGTTTCTCACTGAAGATCAAGTTTGCAGGCAATTCCATTTGAATTCCAGTCTATTCAGAAATTCTGATTCCAATTCCACATTTTCTAAAGAAAATTGGAATTTCTGTTTACTTCCGGAATCTGGAATTGGGGATCCTTCCGATGCTGTACTGAAAAGTAATGTTAGAGATCAGGGAGGGCAGCATCTTGCCAGGTCTGTCCAGTCTAGTCCAGTCCAGTCTAGTCAGAGAGAGGACAGCACTGTTCCAGTGGAGGAGAGACCACAGCACTGTTACAGTGCAGGAGAGACCACAACACTGTTCCAGTGGAGGAGAGACCACAGCACTGTTCCAGTGGAGGAGAGACCACAGCACTGTTTCAGTGGAGGAGAGACCACAGCACTGTTTCAGTGGAGGAGAGACCACAGCACTGTTTCAGTGGAGGAGAGACCACAGCACTGTTCTGGTGGAGGAGAGACCATTTACCTCATCCGCTGGTTTAGAGTCACAGCAACAAAACCAACACCTCTCTATGTGACAACCCAACACCTCTGTACGTGAGAGATCAACACCTCTGTACGTGAGAGATCAACACCTCTGTACGTGAGAGATCAACACCTCTGTACGTGAGAGATCAACACCTCTGTACGTGAGAGATCAACACCTCTGTACGTGAGAGATCAACATCTCTGTACGTGAGAGATCAACACCTCTGTACGTGAGAGATCAACACCTCTGTACGTGAGAGATCAACACCTCTGTACGTGAGAGATCAACACCTCTGTAAGTGAGAGGTCAACACCTCTGTATGTGAGAGGTCAACACCTCTGTAAGTGAGAGGCCAACACCTCTGTATGTGAGAGGTCAACACCTCTGTATGTGAGAGGTCAACACCTCTGTATGTGAGAGGTCAACACCTCTGTATGTGAGAGGTCAACACCTCTGTAAGTGAGAGGTCAACACCTCTCTATGTGACAAACCAACACCAGAGGTCAAAAACCAGAGGTGAAAGTAAGGTGGTATAGTCCGGTCCGGTATTCTGTACCAGTAAAACAAATGTCAAGAAAACACCACTTGTTATCATTACTGCATGATGCCACCGCGGTGTGCCAGAGAGCGCTACAGGAGGTCCTTCCTGCCGGCGGCTATTAGACTATATAATGCCTCACCGGGGTGCCATGCCGTCGGCAACATAGATCTGGAACTGTTGGGGTGCTAGGACCTAGTTTAACAATTATGCATCCATCCGTGAGTAACTCTGGTCCATCAGCACACATCCACTCAGGACCTATTTATTCATACAGGTCTGTATATACACACTCATGTACAGTTGTTATATCATATCACATGCAATATTGTAAGTAATTATTGGACTTAACTTACGCAGGCATTCACTCAGGAATGCATATTATTAGTATCCTGCCAGTTGCACCTTTTCTCATTGCTTTTAGTATATCGAATGTGCAATACGTGCAGTTGTCTGTAATTATACCATGCGCACTAAGGACTGTATTTTAAGGGAATTACTATTATTACCCCAAATTATATCATACACACATTTAGCTATTAAAGTATCTCTTCCTGTCATTTACCTGTACAGTTTATGTAACCCTGCAAGTATTCACTTATCTGTAAATATAACTGTATATTTACCTGTACAGCTAATTTAACCATGCAAAATATTCACTTAATTGTTCATTTAGCCAGTCTGTATATTAAGTAAACTATTATTCCCTCGCTCATATCATACGCATTTTTAGCTACTGAAGTATTTCTCTGCCATCAACCTGTATAGTATAGTTAACCATCCAACATCCACCAATGTATAGTGTACATATTCAGCCAACCACTCATACTATGCAATGACTTTTTATAGCTTTTTTTTGCACTCCAGATATCTTGTATTTCTATACTTTTTCATACTGCCGCTCTATGTATCATGTACCGTGTATCTGTCTTTTGTGTACTTTCGTTGTGGCATTTTGCACCTGCCCTGTGTTTTGTTGTAGCTGCTTGACAATGAAATTTCCCCTCCGGGGGAGAAATAAAGTATCTATCTATCTATCTATCTATCTATCTATCTATCTATCTATCTATCTATCTATCTATCTATCTATCTATCTATCTATCTATCTATCTATCTATCTATCTATCTATCTATCTATCTATCTATCTATCTATCTATCTATCTATCTATCTATCTATCTATCTATCTATCTATCTATCTATCTATCTATCTATCTATCTATCTATCTATCTATATGAAACATGAGCAAATGGACTTGAAAACTGCTGGTATAGCCTACGCCGACACGGAGATGCAAGTGGGCAGGAGTGGATTAATGACAATCGCCAAATGCCATTACACTTTTTGGTGTTTTGTATAAAAGATGTCTCTTGCCATTCATCACTGTTTGGAGGCTGGAAATACAGTGCCTTCAAAAAGTATTCACACCCCTTTACTTTTTTACACAATACCCCATTATGTCACAGTGGAAATATGGGTTTTGACATTTTTACTATTTAATTAAAAATGAAAAGCTGAAATGTCTTGAATGAATAAGTATTCAACCCTGTTGTATGGTAAGCCTAAATAAGTTCAGGAGTAAACATTTGCGTAACAAGTCACATTATAATTTGCGTGGAGTCACTTTGTGTGCAATAATAGTGTTTAACATGATTTTTGAATGACTACCTCATCTCTGTAACCCAAACATACAACTATCTGGTCCCTTAGTCGAGCAGTGAATTTCAAACACAGATTCAACCACAGAGATGAGGGAGGTTTTCTTGTCCTGAATACAGTGTCATGTTTGGGGCAAATCCAATACAACACATTACTTAGTACCACTCTACATATTCAATCATAGTGGTGGCTGCATAATGTTATGGGTATGCTTGTAATCATTAAGGACTGGGTAGTTGTCTAGGATAAAAAAGAAACGTAATGGAGCTAAGCACAGGCAAAATCCTAGAGGAAAAACTGGTTTAGTCTGTTTTCCACCAGACATTGGGAGATGAATTCCTCTTTCATCAAGGCAATAACCTAAAACCCAAGAAGACAGTGAATGTGGCTGAGTTACAGTTTTGACTTAAATCAGCTTGAAAACGTATGGCAAGACCTGAAAATGGTTATTATCGATCAATTTGACAGAGTTTGAAGAATTTTGAAAAGAATAATGGGCAAATGTTGCACAATCCAGGTGTGGAAAGCTCTTAAGCCGTGATCACATTGGCAGTTTGAAGTGACTCAAATCCTATTTATTTGCATATCCGTTTTGAATCTGTTCTTTTTCCTGCAGTCGGAACGGCCAAAAAACATATAGAATCAGATATTTCAAGCCACATTTCAAATCACCTTTGTAGGTGGTTTGAAGTCAGATACAAATCTGATTCCTGACCATGTGACTTGTGTCTGAATGGTCAAATGTGATTTAATTGCTCTCAAGTGGTTTTTAGACTGTTATTCGGCATATGTTGTTGCTTGGTAGCTACTCTGTTGACAGTTTGACAAGAACATGTGGGAGCTTAATTTATTGTAATTTTTGTATTTATTGAACCTTTATTTAACTTGGCAAGTCAGTTAAGAACACATTCTTATTTACAATGACGGCCTACCTACGGGGTCAGCCCATGGAGCAAATTAGGGTTAAGTATCTTGCTCAAGGACACAGACAGGTTTGTTCACCTTGTCGGCTTGGGTATTCAAACCAGCAACCTTTTGGTTACTGGCCCAAAGCTCTAACCGCTAGGCTACCTGCCGTCCTTAATAGTTTGTTATTGTCTACAAACAAATTAGTGAATGTCCTAGAAAGCTAAACAGCTACCTAGCTAGCTAATTGACTACTCTGCCAAAATTGAATTGTTTTGAAAGTTGGATCATCTTATCCCTTGAGGCTTTAAAAGTGTTCTTACACTATGATTTTAAAAACATTCAAAAACAACTGGGAAATGTCCATGGCAGGCATTGTTGTCAACTTAGCTTGCTACATAACTAACACCTTAGCTTGCTACATAAGCACCACCACCAATCAGCCTACACCACTGCACGCACACCTGTCATTACTATGACAACAAATGTAGCCTTGTCAGCAAACGACTGCTCTCTGATCACACACAAATCCGATTTGGTCACTTGTGATAATGCTGTTTGGACAGTCGGTAGTTCAAAACGGATTTGAAAAACAGAACTGATTTGAGCATTAAGGCCTGCAGAGTGAACATGGCTTTAGAGACGTACCCAGAAAGACTCAAAGCTGTAATCACTGCCAAAGGTGATTCTAACTTCACTTTTTCAACATTTTGTTACGTTACAGCCTTATTCTAACATTTATAAAAATATTTGTTTCCCTTATCAATCTACACACAATTCCTCACAATGACAAAGTGAAAACAGTTTTTTATAATTTTTTGCAAATGTATTAAAAATAAAAAAATGAAATACCTTATTTAAATAAGTATTCAGACCCTTTGCTATGAGACTCGAAATTGAGCTCAGGTGCATCCTGTTTCCAATCATCATCCTTGAGATGTTAATACAACTTGATTGGAGTCCACCTGTGGTCAATTGAATTGATGGGACATGATTTGGAAAGGCACACATCTGTCTATATAAGGTCCCACAGTTGATAGTGCATGTCCTAGAAAAAACCAAGCCATGAGGTTGAAGGAATTGTCCATAGAGATCCGAGACAGGATTGTGTCGAGGCACAGATCTGGGGAAGCTTCCTGTAGCATTGAAGGTCCTCAACAACACAGTGGCCTCCATCATTCTTAAATGGAAGAAGTTTGGAACCACCAAGACTCTTCCAAGAGCTGGCCACCCGGACAAACTGACCAATCTGGGGAGTACTCTGACAGAGCTCCAGAGTTCCTCTGTGGAGATGGGAGAACCTGGATTTTTGTTTTAGATTCAGTCTTTCACAGTTGAAGTGTACCTATGATAAAAATTACAGACCTCTACATGCTTTGTAAGTAGGAAAACCTGCAAAATCGGCAGTGTATCAAATACTTGTTCTCCCCACTGTACATGCAGGTAGTGGTAAAGTGACTATGCATAGATAATAAACAGAGTAGCAGCAGTGTAAAAAAATAAGGTAGCCATTTTATGAATTGTTCAGCAGTCTTATGGCTTGGGGACAGAAGCTCTTAAGGAGCCTTTAGGACCTAGACTTGGCGCTCCGGTATGGCTTGCCATGCAGTAGCAGAGAAAACAGTTTATGACTTTGGTGGCCGGAGTCTTTGACAATTTCTTGGGCCTTCCTCTGACACGCCTAGTATCGAGGTCCTGGATGGCGAAAGCTTGGCCCCAGTGATGTACTGGGCTGTACGCACTACCCGCTGCAACATATTACGGTCGGATGCCGAGCAGTTGTCACACCAGGTGGAGATGCAACCGGTTAGGTTGCTCTCGATGGTGCAGCTGTAGAACTTTTTGAGGATCTGGGGACCCATGCCAAATATTCTTGGTGTGTTTGGACCATGATAGTTTGTTAGTGATGTGGACACAAGGAACTTTAAGCTCTCGACCCACTCCATGACAGCCCCGTCAATGTGAATGGGGGCGTGTTCAGCCCTCCTTTTCCTGTAGTCCACGATCAGGTCTTCTGTCTTGCTGACTGAGGGAGAGGTTGTTGTCATGGCACCACACTGCCAGGTCTCTGACCTACTCCCTGTAGGCTGTCTCATCGTTGGTGGTGATCAGGCCGACCACAGTTATGTCGTCAGCAAACTTAATGATGTTGTTGGAGTCGTGTTTGGCCACACTGTCGTGGGTGAACAGGGAGTACAGGAGGGGACTAAGCACACACCCCTGAGGGGACCCCGGGTTGAGGATCAGCGTGGCAGATGTGTTGTTGCCTACTCTTACCACCTGGGGCCCATCAGGAAATCCAGGATCCAGTTGCAGAGGGAGGTGTTTAGTCCCAGGGTCCTTAGCTTAGTGATGAGCTTTGTGGGCACTATGGTGTTGAATGCTGAACTGTAGTCAATGAACAGCATTCTCACATAGGTGTTCCTTTTGTCCAGGTGCGAAAAGGCTGTGTGGAGTGCAATTGAGATTGTGTCATTTGTGGATCTGTTGGGGCAGTATGCGAATTGGAGTGGGTCTAGGGTTTCTGGGATGATGGTGTTGATGTGAGCCATAACCAGCCTTTCAAAGCAATTCATGGCTACAGACATGAGTGCTACGGGGCGGTAGTCAGGCAGGTTACCTTGGCGTTCTTGGGCATAGGGACTATGGTGGTCTGCTTGAAACATGTAGGTATTACAGACTTGGTCAGGGAGAGGTTGAAAATGTCAGTGAAGACACTTGCCAGTTGGTCTGCCGCACATGCTCTGAGTACACGTCCTGGTTATCCGTCTGGTCCCCCGGCCTTGTGAATGTTGACATTTTTAAAGGTCTCACATCGGCTACATAGAGCGTGATCACACATTCGTCCAGAACAGCTAGTGCTCTCATGTATGCTTCAGTGTTGCTTGCCTTCGAAGAGAGCATAAAAGGCATTCAGCCCGTCTGGTAGGCTCGCGTCACTGGGCAGCTCGCGGCTGGGTTTCCCTTTATAGTCCGTAATAGTTTGCAAGCCCTGCCACATCTGACGAGCGTCAGAGCCTGTGTTGTAGGATTCAATCTTAGTCTTGTATTGATGCTTTGCCTGAGGGCATAGCGGGATTTCTTATAAGCGTCAGGATTAGTGTCCAGCTCCTTGAAAGCGGCAGCTCTAGCCTTTAGCTCGGTGCAGATGTTGCCTGTAATCCATGGGTTCTGGTTGGGATATGTACGTACAGTCACTGTGGGGACGACATCATCGATACACTTATTGATGAAGCCGGTGACTGAGGTGGTATCCGCGTCATTTGACCACTTCCGTATTGAGAGAGTCACTGGTATTTCCTGCTTTAGTTTTTGCTTCTAAGGAGGAATCAGGAGGATAGAATTATGGTCATATTTGTCAAATAGAGTAAAGGTGGTGCACAGTTTTTCCTCTGGTTGCACATGTGACAGGATGCTAGAAATTATTTCAGTTTGTCTGCATTAAAGTTCCCGGCCACTAGGAGCACCACTTCTGGATGTTTACTTATGGTCTTATACAGCTCGTTGAGTGCGGTCTCACTTCCTTAATATTAGAGATTGTGCACCAGCTGTTATAGACACAGACCACCACCCCTCGTCTTACCGGAGATAGCTGTTCTGTCTTGACAATGCACGGAAAACCCAGTCAACTGTATATTATCCATGTCGTAGTTCAGCCACGACTCGGTGAAACATAAGATATTACAGTTTGTTTAATGTCCCGTTGGTAGGATAGTCTCGAACGGCACTCATCCAGTTTATTCTTCAGTGATTGCACGTTGGTCAATAGGGCGGATGGTAGAGGCGGGTTACCCACTCTCTGACAAATTCTCACAAGGCACCCGGATCTGCGCCCCCTGTTTCTCCATCTCCTCTTCATGCGAATGACGAGGATTTGGGCCTGGTCCTGTAGCAACAGTATATCCTTCACATCAGACTTATTAAAGAAAAAAGTTTGAGGTGAGTAATCATTGTTCTGATATCCTTTTCGGTCATAAGAGACTGTAGCAGCAACATTATGTACAAAAAATAAGTTACAAACAATGCGGAAAAACACACAAAATAGCACAATTGGTTAGGAGCCCATAAAACGGCAGCCATCCCTTCCGGCTACATGCTGTTTCAGGGAGATACTGAGGTACGGGAGTGAGGAGGGTAGGAATAAGGGAGGAGATTAGAAAACGTTGAGGAGAGTGGAATGGAGAAGGATGAATATTGAGAGAGGGAGAGATTGTCGTGTGAGCCACACACTCGCACACACCCTCCCACACACACACACACACACACACACAGCGAGCTGGCTGTACAGGGTTATGGAAGAGGGCACACAGAGCAATTTCTGCCCTAGAGGGGGAGATGTGGCGAGTCTCACTAACGGATAAGCTTATAACGGATAAGCTTATTGGAACGGATAGGCTTTTCAACACTGGCATATAGAGGAAAGATAAAATGTAAAAATAGAGAGATGGAAATAAAGTTAAGCAGTTTAGCAGAAATGCACAGTTTCACTTTTCCATTCTTCCCCTGCAATCTGCAGATACTGTATATTTACTGACATTGCAATGGCCGTTTAGAAAACAGTGTTTTTATCTTAGAAGAGGCTCGTATTTCTGTGTACAGCTCTGATGCTCCTGTGCTGTTCTGATCTATAGCATGATAGCTGCAGCACAGAGGCTGGCCAAGGACAGACAGACTGGAACTATCTGACAACAGACTGTCTTCTGTTTAAAAGTTAGTCACACAGTGATGGTCTGAGGTTCTCATTCAATCAGTCGCAGGCAGCTGGTTGGTTTGACAAGCTTTAGACACTATAGCTTTGTTTCTGGTTTGTTGTTGCCTTCATACATACAGTGCTGTAAAAAAGTATTTGCCCCCTTTCTGATTTTTGCTATTGTTGCATATTTTTGATACTGAATGTTATCAGATCTTCAATCAAAAGCTAATATTAGATAAAGGGAACCGGAGTTTACAAAAAGAAAGGATACTTATTATATTAATTTAATTGACAAAGTTATGGAACACTCAATTCCCCTGTGTGAAAAACGTATTTACCCCTTACACTCAGTAACTGGATGTGCCACCTTTAGCTGCAATGACTACCAAACACTTCCTGTAGTTTTTTTCCCCACTCTTGCATGCAGAACTGCTTTAGGTCAGCATTGGGTGTTGCATAACTTTGTTTATGAAACACATTTAAAAAGTATGTAATTGTTGTGTTGTAATCTGTTCACTCAGGTTCCATTGATCTTTGGGGGATTTAGGTAGCTTAGCGGTTAGAGCGTTGGGCTAGTAACCGAAAGGTCGCTGGTTCAAATCCCTGAGCTGACAAGGTGAAAAACCTGACGATGTGTCCTTGAGGAAGGCACTTAACCCTAATTTGCTCCAAGGGCTGACCCTGTAGGTAGGCCATCATTGTAAATAAGAATTTGTTCTTAACGGACTTAAAAATATATTAAATATTAAAATCTAATATTAGGTTTTGGTTGAAGATCTGATAATAGTAGAGAAAATTGGAATGGCACTGTGTACAGACACACAGAAACAGAAACACAGAGACACACACACAGAGAGACACACACAGAGAGACACCGAGACAGACACACACCGAGACAGAGAAACACACACATACACACACACAGAGAGAGACACACAGACACACAGAGACAGAGACAGAGACACACACACAGAGACACACACACACACACACACACACACACACACACACACACACACACAGAGACAGAGACACACACACACAGAAAAGCTTCAATAGGATCCATGCCAATTTCACTGCCTGCAGGTCCAACAGTAGAGAGACTGACAGGCTGTATAATCTGTACGATGCACAATGCCAGCCAGGCTCCAAGTGTAATACTCAACACTACTCACACACGCACGCGCACATACACACACACACACACACTTTGCATTGACTGACAGGGGGCCAGGCAGAGAACAGTGCCCCAGCTGGAGTAGAGAATCTGTGTGTTTATTTATAGCCCAGAATCAATCCTCCCTCTCTTTCACACACTACCACTTCTGACTCCAATCACCTCGCTCAATAGCCCACAGGCTACCTACCTCACCCACCCACCGGAGGACCCCCCACCACACACACTGACCTCTCCCACACACACTGATCTCTCCCACCCAAACCCACCCACCGGACACACTGACCTCTCTCACCCACCCACCGGAGGACCCACCACCACACACACTGACCTCTCCCATCCACCCACCCACCAGAGGACCCCCCACCACACACACTGACCTCTCCCATCCACCCACCCACCAGAGGACCCCCCACCACACACACTGACCTCTCCCATCCACCCACCCACCAGAGGACCCCCCACCACACACACTGACCTCTCCCACCCACCCACCAGAGGACCCCCCATCACACACACTGATCTCTCCCACCCATCCAAAGGAGGACCCCCCACCACACTGACCTCTTCCACCCACCCACCAGAGGACCCCCCACCACACACACTGACCTCTCCCACCCACCAGAGGACCCCCCACCACACACACACTGACCTCTCCCACCCACCAGAGGACCCCCCACCACACACACTGACCTCTCCCACCCACCCACCAGAGGACCCCCCACCACACACACACTGACCTCTCCCACCCACCAGAGGACCCCCCACCACACACACTGACCTCTCACACCCATCCACCCACCGGAGGACCCCCCACCACAGACACTGACCTCTCCGACCCATCTACCCACCGGAGGACCCCCCCACCACACAGTGACCTCTCCCACCCACGCACCCGAGGACCCCCCACCA
The DNA here is from genome assembly GCA_023634145.1 of Thymallus thymallus. NCBI lineage: Eukaryota > Metazoa > Chordata > Actinopteri > Salmoniformes > Salmonidae > Thymallus > Thymallus thymallus. Next base: position 33,645,338 of record CM042399.1, read on the forward strand.
CACACACTGAACTCTCAACCGCAGGACCGCCCACCACACACACTGACCTCTCAACCGCAGGACCCCCCACCACACACACTGACCTCTCAACCGCAGGACCCCCCACCACACACACTGACCTCTCAACCGCAGGACCCCCCACCACACACACACTGACCTATAAGTGTCAAGAGCAGAACGGTACAGTTCTGACATACATGTGGATGATACAGTATCAACGCTGGTCTCATTTGTGTTATCCATTCTCCATATGGCGTGCTCTATCTATCTAGCTCTTTGGGGCGGCAGGTAGTCTATCGGTTAGAGCGTTGGGCCAGTAACTGAAAGGTCACTGGTTTGAATACCTGAGCCGACATTGTGAAAAAAAACTAATTTGCTCAAGGGTCTGACCCTGTAGGTAGGCTGTCATTGTAAATAAGAATTTGTTCTTAACTGACTTGCCTAGTTAAATAAAGGTTAAATATTTATTTTTTTACATTTCTGCTGAGGGACAGGTCTGCTGTTATTATCCTACTGTGTATGTGTAGTTGATGTCTGTGTAGTTGATGTGTGTCTGTGTTGTCCCTCTCATGCAACAAGAGATGTGGTGGAGGTGGGACAAGGTCTACTTTTCATTATAGCTGTGTTCTCTGGGGAAATCACCCTCATCCTTCAGGATCTCCTGCCACTTTACCCAGCTTATCACAGCTCAGAGAGAGAGGGATGGAGAAAGAGACAGACAGACAGACACACAGGCAGGCAGACAGACACGCAGGCAGACAGACACGCAGACAGACAAACAGGCAGACACGCAGACAGGCAGACAGGCAGACACGCAGGCAGGCAGGCAGGCAGGCAGGCAGGCAGGCAGAGAGACAGGCAGAGAGACAGACAGACAGAGAGACAGACAGACAGACAGACAGACAGACAGACAGACAGACAGACAGACAGACAGACAGACAGACAGACAGACAGACAGACAGACAGGGGTTTGAGGTAAAATTAAGAGAAGGAAAATAGCTTGACAGAAGAAGAAAGGAGGAAATGGATGCGTGAGAGACTGGCGATGTGTTAAAACATTTTAATGTTTTTTGACGGCATCACAGGACACAACCATAACACGCTTATACAAGACAATGTGTCAGTGTGTGCCTGAATACAGAAAACACAATTTGTGTATGAACAGCACTATCATACAGATATTGTTGCAGAGAAAAGCTGAAGCATACTAAATAAATAAACAAAGCTGAAGCCTACTAAATAAATAAACAAAGCTGAAGCCTACTAAATAAATAAACAAAGCTGAAGCATAATAAATAAATAAACAAAGCCAGTCACAACAAATAGCCAAACACACGCTCCGTCAAGACTACCAGTGGAGGCTGCTGAACGGCTCATAATAATGGCTGGAATGGAGTCAATGGAATGGAATCAAAGACATGGTTTTCATCTGGTTGATATCACTCCATTGACTCCATTCCAGCCATTATTATGAGCCATCTTTCCCTCAGCAGCCTCTACTGCAGTGGACATGATCAAGTCTAATACAGGCAATAACTATTATGGAAATGAAGCCTGGAGTTTAAATGCTGCAGTGCTTTACCACTGCACTCTCAGAAAAGAAAGGTGCGAAAATGGGTTCTTCAGCTGTCCCCATAGGATAACCCTTTGAACAACCCCATTTGGTTCCAGATAAAAACCTTTTGGTCCCAGGTAGAACCCTTTTAGGTTCCAAGTAGAAACTTTTCCACTGAGGGTTCTAAATGGAATACAAAAGAGTTCTACCTGCAACCTAAAAGGGTTGATAATAATATTGTTGCTCTGGCGACACAGCATAACATAAGTCTGACTGCACAGAGATGCCGGGGAAGAAGGGTCTCTTTGGGGGACCAGCGTGTGTGTGTAGGAGGGTATCTGTGCTTTATCAACCAGGGCTAGACATTGGCCAATCAGAATCCACCCATCTCTGACCATGTGGCGCTCCTCTCGAACGGTAACAATTCGCATTCACATAGCAAGCTTCTTGTGAGTTGGACTCACTTTTCTCATTTGAAACTAGATGGTGTACTACTCCAGAAGTAATTTCAACTCATTCCATGGAAACTAGATGGTGTACTACTCCAGAAGTAATTTCAACTCATTCCATGGAAACTAGATGGTGTACTACTCCAGAAGTCATTTCAACTCATTCCATGGAAACTAGATGGTGTACTACTCCAGACGTAATTTCAACTCATTCCATGGAAACTAGATGGTGTACTACTCCAGAAGTAATTTAAAAAGGCATAAACACTAGAAATAAAATCTTCTCCCTTTTTCATGTCAAACCTTCCGTTCAACAACACAGTTTAAGCACGTGGTTGATAGTCTGTATAGCTTGAGGTAAACAGTGTGTAGGTCAGGGGGCTTATGGTAAAAGCCAGAGTGGTGGGATAAGTCTCTTCAGCACACACACCCATTTAGATTCATACTCACATGCTCTCGCCCACCAAAACACCCACACAGGTTTGGCAGTACCTCTCCCTAACAACAGCTCAATGCATTTACAAGCCAGTGCTACACACTACTAAAAAGGCAGATAAGAGCATAAAAATGTGTAATTGAGGTCATGGCCTGTAAACTCTGCGCTGGTAATTATTGTCCATAATACATACTCTCCTTAACATAGTATTATCTCCAGGTCTCTTTCTCGCTCTCTAAACTATGTTCTCTTTCTACTGCATTGAAACTGACACTTCCATGGCTATCCTACTAGGCTCTGTCTGAGGGAGATTTAATATAAATGCAGTCCTTTGACTGGGCTTGTTTCTGTGCTTCTGTTCTATTACCTGTCTTTGGCGATCGCCTCGCCACCGTGGCTTGAGTTTACCCCCGGGTCCAGGAACACAATGAATGGAAAGGAAATGAGTGGGAGCGAGATAACATGCTAACCACAAAGTCCCTCACCCATAAAGGACACACCGGAGATGGAACACACACACACACACACACAGCAGGTCCCTTCACTGTGAAAAGCTTGGGATGCTTTGTTCTTCAGAAAAAAAAATCATTATCTTCAAAAGCCAAGTAAATTAACCGTAGGGTTAAACGAAACAAATCTGGCTTTTGATTTCAGCGACTGCAAAGACTATATAAAATGGCTTTTATCAAGACCTGACAGGCACAGCGGGTAGTGATAGAATTCCCTTGACCACACATACTGTACAAGATGACACAGACACACACACACACACACACACACACACACACAAACACACACACCCCGGGGTGAAAGGTAGCTCATGCTCGCTGGACTTAATCCAGAAATGGTAGGTGAATCATTCAGCTCTGGAATACCAAATGCACCAGTTCGCCACATCAGTCTCAGTCTACCAGTAAGCTGCAGTAGGAAAATGTGCGATTAGGACCCTATTCGTGGCTCTGTCTGAACCCCAACCCAACTCAACCCAACCCACCCGGCATGAAGCAGGGATATGATTTCAAAAAGAGATACAGAAGTGTTTTCTGAGTGGATGAATGTGTTAGGAGACCGTACGGTAAGCTAAGCTAAGTGTGTTAAAGTTGGTAAGAGCAGTGTTTGAGTTGAGTTTATAGGGTTGATGTTGGCTCTTACGGAGGACATTATGCATGAATGTATGTCGAGCCAAATGAGTTCAGCTCACCAGTGGGACTGACTGAATGAGAGTATTTGAGCTATAGTGGGACTGACTGAATGAGAGTATTTGAGCTATAGTGGGACTGACTGAATGAGAGTATTTGAGCTATAGTGGGACTGACTGAATGAGAGTATTGGAGCTATAGTGGGACTGACTGAATGAGAGTATTTGAGCTATAGTGGGACTGACTGAATGAGAGTATTTGAGCTATAGTGGGACCGACTGAATGAGAGTATTGGAGCTATAGTGGGACTGACTGAATGAGAGTATTTGAGCTATAGTGGGACTGACTGAATGAGAGTATTTGAGCTATAGTGGGACTGACTGAATGAGAGTATTGGAGCTATAGTGGGACTGACTGAATGAGAGTATTGGAGCTATAGTGGGACTGACTGAATGAGAGTATTGGAGCTATAGTGGGACTGACTGAATGAGAGTACTGATAGAGATACAATACAAGTTAACAATATAGGGATTTATTTAATTCTGTGACTGAGGCACCTGTAGAGTTGTGTCGGTGTGAACACTAAGGGGACTCACCTTGTTCTGGGTCGTACTCCTCCACCGTGCTGACGAAGTGTGGTCTGGAGTAGAAGTTCTGGGGGCAGGGCTGCTGGAGCCCCCCCAGACTGAAGAAGCTCCGCTCGGTGGCAGCACAGCAAGCGAAGGCTCGCCGGCTGGGGATACAGGGGTAACGCGTCCAACTCTTCATTTCCAGGTCAAAGGCCTCGAAGGCTGTGACAGGAAGCTTTCCCTGACGCCCACCTGCCAGGGAGGACCGGAGAGGAAGGAGTGGGTGGGAGGGATGAAAGGTGATGTGAAGAGAGAGAGAGAGAGAAACAGTTATATTTAAAAAAAAGGACTAAATACTCAAATGTATGGTTTGAAATGGTGTTCCTTTATTAGCAATACTGATTCCATATCTGTTAGGAGCAGCCTAATATCCTTTGGTCTCAAATATAAGTTTGGCACACGGCCCAACGAACATGTAGTACGTCCAGCGATAAATATTTGTATATTCTGTTTTGTTCCATTGGCTTCTCCCTTTCTCAACTCTCTGTGACAGCCCCAGGCTTTCTCTCCTCCATGCTCACACTCCTGGCCCAACCCTACTCACCAAACATGACAGCTACCCAGAGAGAGAGCGAGAGATAGTATGTGTGTGTGTGTGTGTGTGTGTGTGTGTGTGTGTGTGTGCGTGCGTGCGTGCGTGCGTGCGTGTGTGTACGCGCCCACATGCACATGCATCCTTGCGTGCGTGCGTGCGTGCGTGAGTAGTGTTGAGTATTACACTTGGAGCCTGGCTGGCAGTGTGTATCGTACAGATTATACAACCTGTCAGTCTCTCTACTGTTGGACCTGCAGCAGTGAAAAAGGCATGGATCCTACTGAAGCTAGAACAAAGTTTCTATCCATCTTTGAGTAGACAGTGTTTGCAGTGCAGCCTGTCAGTGTCATGTGTTTGATCAGCCTGGACATACTGACAGTGATCTCACTGTGATCACACGCTGATTGCTTACACGGACACAAAGCCTGGCGTACTTCAGGTAATATTCATCAGGTTTTATTCATGGACATCACTTGTCATGAGAGCCATGTATTGTGTATTCAGTTAGATTTAATACATCATTACTCATCCAAAGAAGACAAATCAAATGGAGTTAACGGAAACATACTAGTCCAAGAAGCCAAGCCAAGTGTTTGTGCCTGTTCACTGATACATAATACAGAGTACATGGACATTAGATCAGTACTACTGCTTCACCTGTTGGACTGTGTTCATTTAATCCGTTTACAGTATTTTTTACAGTATAATTCACAGTAGGTATTGTACTATACTGTAAAGCAGTGGTTCCCAACCTTTTTCGCTTACTGTATCACAAAATGAATTTTGCTCTGCCCCGAGTACCCCTGAAGTACCCTTTTTAAGATAAATACACAGAGGACTAGAGGTCAATAGGGAATTAACGATCAATGGAAATAGTTGTTTTTCAGTTCAACATCTGTTTAGAATCTGTGTAGGGGTTTCAGTCCTGGACTCATAGCTACATGTGGCAAGTTTTTTGACTATGTTTGTTTACTGTGTAACTCTGTGTTGTTTTTGTCGCACTGCTTTGCTTTGTCTTGGCCAGGTCGCAGTTGCAAATGAGAACTTGTTCTCAACTGACCTACCTGGTTAAATAAAGGTGAAATAAAAAAAATAAAAATTAAAGTTCTCATTGGTCCAAATTGTCTATACATTGAGCTTGAAAAGGGATACTTGATATTTGGCCATTGATGTAATGTATGTTTCTCCCCCTAATTTGCTTTGGGGTCTGTGTTATTGAAGAATAATATCAACTGCTAACACTCTTAATGTGCATTTTACCAGTAAGCCTATGGTGTCATGGATCTTCTCAAGTACCCTCTGTGGATATGCCAAGTACCCAAGGTCCCATAACCCCTGGTTGGGAACCACTACTGTAATGTAAAGGAGTGTGTGACTGCTACATTATATTTATTAGTACATGAGGTCCTGAGTGGCACAGTGGTCTAAGGCACTGCATCTCAGTGTAAGAGGTGTCACTACATTCCCTGGTTTGAATCCAGGCTGTTTCACATCCAGCCATGATTGGGAGTCCCATAGGGCGGTGCACAATTGGCCAAGTGTCGTCCGGGGTAGGCTGTCATTGTAAATACGAATTTGTTCTTAACTGACTTGCCTGGTTAAATAAAAAATAAATAAAGCTTGTCTGGTAGGCTCGCGGCTGGTTTACCCTTCGGAATCCATGATAGTCTGCCACATCCGACTAGATTTAGAGCCAGTGTAGTAACATTAGATCTTAGACTAGATTTAGAGTCAGTGTAGTGACATTAGATCTTAGACTAGATTTAGAGTCAGTGTAGTGACATTAGATCTTAGACTAGATTTAGAGCCAGTGTAGTGACATTAGATCTTAGACTAGATTTAGAGCCAGTGTAGTGACATTAGATCTTAGACTAGAGTTAGAGCCAGTGTAGTAACATTAGATCTTAGACTAGATTTAGAGCCAGTGTAGTGACATTAGATCTTAGTCCTGTATTGTCACATTGCCAGTTTGATTGTTCGTCGGAGGGCGTAGTGGGATTTCTTATAAGCATCCGGATTAGTGTCCCTCTCCTTGAAAGCAGCAGCTCTAGCCTTTAGCTCAGTGTGGATGTTGCCTGTAATCCATGTCTTCTAGTTCGGAAATGTGCTTTAAAATCAAACTAGGAACGCCACCTCTGGGTGAGCATTTCTTGTTTGTTTATGGCCCTATACAGTTTGTTGAGTGCGGTCTTAGTGCCAGCATCTGTTTGTGGTGGTAAGTACATAGTCAGCTATGAAAAATATAGATGTAAATTATCTTGGTAAATAGTATCGTCTACAGCTTATCATGAGGTATTCTAACTCAGGTGAGCAGAACCTTGACTTCCTTAACATTACAAGTCATAGGATATTACAGTTCTTCAGATCACATTGATAGGATAGTCTCGAACAGAGCTCGTCCAGTTTATTCTCCAGTGATTGCACGTTCACCAATAGAACGGAGGGTAAAGGCGGTTTATCCACTCGTCGACGTAGCCTTGTGAGTATTGCTAGGCGATTAGTGCTTTTTGAAGTTGGTTAGATTTCGGTTTCGATTATTATTAAACTTTCTCTCAGAGTTAGTAAAGACCCAGACCCTTGTGTAGACCATGAGAGGGTGATAGGCCCGACCCTCCCCAGACCTCTTAGCTAGAGAGTGTGTGTGTGTATGTGTGTGTTTGTGTACATGTACTGTACGTGCGACCATATTTGAATGTGTGTGTGGTACAACAGAGTGTACAGTCGTGGTCAAAAGTATTGGTCTCCACAAAGTTTGCTGCTTCAGTGTTCTTAGATCTTTATGTCAGTAGTTACTATGGTACACTGAAGTATAATTACAAGTATTCCATGAGTGTCAAAGGCTTTTATTGACAATGACATTCAGTTTATGCAAAGAGTCAATATTGTTGACCCTTCTTTTCAAGACCTCTGCAATCCACCCTGGCATGCTGTCAATTAACTTCTGGGCCACATCCTGACTGATGGCAGGCCATTCTTGCATAATCAATGCTTGGAGTTTGTCAGAAGTTGTGGGTTTTTATTTGTCCCCCCGCCTCTTGTGGATTGACCACAAGTTCTCAATGGGATTAAGGTCTGGGGAGTTTCCTGTCCATGGACCCATAATGTGGATGTTTTGTTCCCCGAGCCACTTAGTTATCACTTTTGCCTTATGTCAAGGTGCTCCATCATGCTGGAAAAGGCATTGGTCATCACCAAACTGTTGGTTGGATGGTTGGGAGAAGTTGCTCTCGGAGGATTTGTTGGTACCATTCTTTTTTCATGGCTGTGGTCTTAGGCAAAATTGTGAGTGAGCCCAAAATTGTGAATGAGCCCCACACATGAATGGTCTCAGGATGCTTTACTGTTGACATGACACAGGACTGATGGTAGCGCTCACCTTGTCTTCTCCGGACAAGGTGTTTTCCAGATGGCCCAAACAATCGGAAAAGGGATTCATCAGAGAAAATGACTCTACCCCAGTCCTCAGCAGTCCAATCCCTGTACCTTTTGCAGAATATCAGTCTGTCCCTGATGTTTTTCCTGGAGAGAAGTGGCTTCTTTGCTGCCCTTCTTGACACCAGGCCATCCTCCAAAAGTCTTCGCCTCACTGTGCATGCAGATGCACTCACACCTGCCTGCTGCCATTCCTGAGCAAGCTCTACACTGGTGGTGCCCTGATCCCGCAGCTGAATCAACTTTAGGAGACGGTCCTGGTGCTTGCTGGACTTTCTTGGGCGCCCTGACGCCTTCTTCACAACAATTGAACCTCTCTCCTTGAAGTTCTTGATGATCCGATAAATGGTTGATTTAGGTGCAATCTTACCAGCAGCAATATCCTTGCCTGTGAAGCCCTTTTTGTGCAAAGCAATGATGACGCCACGTGTTTCCTTGCAGGTAACCATGTTTGACAGAGGAAGAACAATGATTTCAAGCACCACCCTCCTTTTAAAGCTTCCAGTCTGTTATTCTGACTCAATCAGCATGACAGAGTGATCTCCAGCCTTGTCCTCGTCAACACTCTCACCTGTGTTAACGAGACAATCACTGACATGATGGGAGCTGGTCCTTTTGTGGCAGGGCTGAAATGCAGCGGTAATGTTTTTGGGGGATTAAGTTCATTTTCATGGCAAAGAGGGACTTTGCAATTCATCTGATCACTCTTCATGACATTCTGGAGTATATGCAAATTGCCATCATCAACACTGAGGCAGCAAACTTTGTGGAGACCAATACTTATGTCATGCTCAAAACTTTTTAACCACGACTGTATGTGTAAAGTGTGTGGCCGTAGGTCAGATATGACCAGAGTGACACACAGTGGGGAGATTGGACAGAAGGGGCAGGGATGAGGGTGTGGGTGGACGGGGGCATGACCTACCCAGCACATAAATCTTGTTGCCTCTCAGGAAGGAGGCAGCTCCGTAGCGAGGCGTGGGCATTGAGGTCAGGGCCTGCCATTGGTCCTTCTCAGGGTCATAGACCCTCACAAGCGCTTGGGGCGTCATGTCAGCTGCCATCCCTCCCAGTGCATATACCTTCCCATCTGACAGAGAAGAGAGAGAGGAGAGAGGAGAGAGGAGAGAGCGAGAGAGCGCGAGAGAGAGCGAGAGAGAGCGAGAGAGAGCGAGAGAGAGCGAGAGAGAGCGCGAGAGAGAGCGCGAGAGAGAGCGCGAGAGAGAGCGCGAGAGAGAGCGCGAGAGAGAGAGAGAGAGAGCGAGAGAGAGAGAGCGAGAGAGAGAGAGCGAGAGAGAGCGAGAGAGCGAGAGAAAAAAAGAGAGAGAGAGAGATAGAGCGAGAGAGAGAGATAAAGAGTCAGAAATGTCTCACGTTGAACAAAATAGTGGGCGTAATTTCATCAACTCCCAATTCCACTATCCAAAGTGTTGAGACAATAAAATCAAACAACCACATGTCAGCCTTAATGCCACTGCACATCCTGTCAGATACAGAGGAGGGAGACACACGGTGACACTCACTGCAGAGTGTCTGGAAATAGATGGATGGATGGGTTTATATACGTATTTATGATTATTAACTGGATGGTTCGAGCCCTGAATGCTGATTGGCTGAAAGCTGTGGCGTGTGCCACAGGTATGACAAAACATTTATTTTTATTCCATTGGTAACCAATTTATGATAGCGACACAGCACCTCAGTGGTTTGTGGTATATGGCCAATATGCCACGTCTAAGGGCTGTATCTAGGCACTCCGCGTTGCATCGTGCTTAAGAAAAACCCTTAACCGTGGTATATTGGCCATATACCACACCCCCTCGGGCATGAATATATGGGTGGTTGGGTGGATTGCTGGAAGGCAGAGTAGGTAGAGTGAGGGAGGGGTTGGAAAGGTCAAGAAGAGAAGAGGATTAATGCGCTCAGCGTTTTGACTAAAGCACTAATCCAGAGAAACAGGAAAACTGACTAACACATTCAGACAGAAAACAGCTTCTACTCTTTTCCATCATGTAGCAGCTGAACAAGTATCACCCCCTGTGTCCCTGTAGCTGCACAGCTGCTGACAGAGGTCCTGCTCATGCTTACTGCTCAGAACAGGAGTCAGCACCAACACACACACACCAAAGAGAAAGGAGGGAGAGCAGAGAGAGAGAGGGGCAACTGAAGGAGGATGAGACAGAGAGAAAATAGAGTGGCAAAGAAAAGAGAGAGATGTGGAGAAGGGGAGTAAGGCCAGGCAGAGAGATGGCAAAGAAAGAGTGCTGAGGAAGTGTTTCCTAATACATTCCTGCTTGCTTACTTCGCCCATTACTGATTTGACATTGACAGTAGTAGATTACCAAAACCAGATCAGCGATCACCTTGAACAAAGACAGCTCATTGACACTGTACTGCTGCCTCCTATTCCAGCTCTCCCACACTTGTCTTGATATCCCTTTCCCCTTCATCTCCTTCTATCCGTGTCCACTCTCATCTCCTCTCTGCTACTCTCACCCCTCTCTTTTCATCTCACCTCTTCTCTCTCACCCTTCTCTTCTCCTCTCACCCCCTCTCTGCTCCGCTCACCCCCTCTCTGTTCCTCTCACCCCCTCTCTGTTCCTCATCTCCTCTCTGCTCCTCTCTGTTCCTCTCACCCCCTCTCTGTTCCTCTCACCTCCTCTCTGCTCCTCTCACCCCCTCTCTGTTCCTCTCACCCCCTCTCTGTTCCTCATCTCCTCTCTGCTCCTCTCTGTTCCTCTCACCCCCTCTCTGTTCCTCTCACCTCCTCTCTGTTCCTCTCACCTCCTCTCTGCTCCTCTCTGCTCCTCTCTGCTCCTCTCTGTTCCTCACCTCCTCTCTGCTCCTCTCTGCTCCTCTCACCTCATCTCACCTCTCTCTGTTCCTCTCACCTCCTCTCACCCCTCTCTGTTCCCCTCACCTCATCTCACCCCATCTCTGTTCCTCTCACCTCCTCTCACTCCTCTCACCCCCTCTCACCTCATCTCACCCCATCTCTGTTCCTCTCAGCCCCTCTCTGCTCCTCCACCTCCTTTCAAGCCTCTCTGTTCCCCTCATCCCTTCTCTGCTCCTCTCACCCCCTCTCCGTTCCTCTCACCCCTCTCTGTTCCTCTCACCCCCTCTCTGCTCCTCTCACCCCATCTCTGTTCCTCTCAACCCCTCTCTGTTCCTCTCATCTTCTCTCTGCTCCTCTCACCTCATCTCACCTCTCTCTGTTCCTCTCACCTCCTCTCACCTGATCTCACCCCTCTCTGTTCCTCTCACCCCCTCTCTGCTCCTCCACCTCCTTTCAACCCTCTCTGTTCCTCTCACCTCCTCTCTGAGCCTCTCACCCTCTCTCTGATCCTCTCACCCCCTCTCTGCTCCACTCATCTCATCTCAGCTCCTCTCATCTGCTTCACTCTGCTCTGTCTTCCTCTTAGGGAGCACTGCAGACTGTTCCATCTTAAAGCCACAGGTCATAATGGCCCCACCTCTAAAACAGTGGATCTACATACAGAGATGATGCATAACCATAGGAAAGGGAATACTTGTCCATATGTGTGTGTGTGTGTGTGTGTGTGTGTGTGTGTGTGTGTGTGTGTGTGTGTGTGTGTGTGTGTGTGTGTGTGTGTGTGTGTGTGTGTGTGTGTGTGTGTGTGTGTGTGTGTGTGTGTGTGTGTGTGTGTGTGTGTGTGTGTGTGTGTGCGTGGGCAAGTGAGTGAGTGAGTAAATGATAATATGTGTGGGTAAACCAATTCAAAATGTAACAAAGAAAATGACAGTCAATGTTTCAATGAGTACTGTACACACATTTAGAGCTTTAGCCACCAAAACCTCTTTAAATGGGCTTTGATAGTCCTATATCAAACAGCCATTCAGAAAGCCCTGTGGGAACCACTGTATCACAGCAGTATAAATTCCACACTGTGATTTTCTCACTTGTTTAATGACACTAATGTGAATTCCTCATTCTCACTCATTATAATCCTCCACAATAGATTGCCACAGATGGGTATGATTTTGTAGTGACATTTCTGCAGAGCTTGGAGTTATTTTCTTTTTACACTCACAAAGACAAATGATACATTAACATAAAACTAATAACCTAATATGATCTCACAACCTCAATCTAATAACATTTAAAAAAAGTAAATGTACCCATGGGTATTATTAACACAAAACATCTGTAATCTGTTGTTTTTCTCTGTGCATGAAAAAAAATAAATAGATGGTTGCCTGTGGTTGTAAGGGGGAGTGGTAGGGAGAAGAAGGGTCTCAGCCGTAGGGAGAAGGGAGGGTCTCAGCCGTAGGGAGAGGGGAGGGTCTCAGCCGTAGGGAGAGGGGAGGGTCTCAGCCGTAGGGAGAGGGGCGGGTCTCAGCCGTAGGGAGAGGGGAGGGTCTCAGCCGTAGGGAGAGGGGAGGGTCTCAGCCGTAGGGAGAGGGGAGGGTCTCAGCCGTAGGGAGAGGGGAGGGAGAGGGGAAGGGGGGGGGGGTCTCAGGCGTAGGGAGAGGGGAGGGAGGGGAGGGGGTCTCAGCCGTAGGGAGAGGGGAGGGAGGGGTCTCAGGCGTAGGGAGAGGGGAGGGAGGGGAGGGGGTCTCAGCCGTAGGGAGAGGGGAGGGAGAGGGGAGGGGGTGGAGGGGGTCTCAGGCGTAGGGAGAGGGGAGGGAGAGGGGAGGGTCTCAGCCGTAGGGAGAGGGGAGGGAGAGGGGAGGGAGAGGGGAGGGGAGGGTCTCAGCCGTAGGGAGAGGGGAGGGAGGGGTCTCAGCCGTAGGGAGAGGGGAGGGAGAGGGGAGGGAGGGGAGGGGGTCGCTCTGGACCCCTGGTGCGCCAACCTCCTACCGGCCCGCCCCCCTGAGGTTCGCCCGCACAATCAAATGCAGTCTCCTCTAATTAAGGTAACTCTGCTCTGATCTATGCCCGTCTCCCAGGGAGACGCCATGGCAACCGCAGCACAACACAGCAGACAATTAAGGGGTGGAGCTCATGGAGATGGTGCAGGTGGTGCTAACTGGTGGATGATAATAACACAGGCCTACGTCATCACCACCCATGATCAATGTGACGCACCTTTTAAAGATTAACAGAAGAATCAAAATTACCAACATAGAGCAGACAACCCGGCACACGCAGCTCCATGTATTTACAGATGAGCAAGATGCAACACCAACAGGAAATCAGATATGGTGAACAGATACGGCAAGTGGTAGCCTAACAAATTCACAGATAGCCTACACGTAATCAACATAATCAATAGCTTTGTTCACGTAATATGTGAACAAATAATAAGACAAACTCGCACAGCCGAAAACATGATGTATACCCAATTAACACAGACTAACATCCGCCCTGTACAGAGCACATTGTGTTTGTTCAAAAGGAGAAGAGTCTTATTAACTGACCACCTGCTATTCCTCCAGTTAACTGACCATCTGCTGTTCCTCCAGTTAACTGACCATCTGCTGTTCCTCCAGTTAACTGACCACCTGCTGTTCCTCCAGTTAACTGACCACTTGCTGTTCCTCCAGTTAACTGACCACCTGCTGTTCCTCCAGTTAACTGACCACCTGCTGTTCCTCCAGTTAACTGACCACCTGCTGTTCCTCCAGTTAACTGACCACCTGCTGTTCCTCCAGTTAACTGACCACCTGCTGTTCCTCCAGTTAACTGACCACCTGCTGTTCCTCCAGGTAACTGACCACCTGCTGTTCCTCCAGTTAACTGACCACCTGCTGTTCCTCCAGTTAACTGACCACCTGCTGTTCCTCCAGTTAACTGACCACCTGCTGTTCCTCCAGTTAACTGACCACCTGCTGTTCCTCCAGTTAACTGACCACCTGCTGTTCCTCCAGTTAACTGACCACCTGCTGTTCCTCCAGTTAACTGACCACCTGCTGTTCCTCCAGCTCCTCCTGCAGCAGCTCATATCCTATCAGAGGAACACACCACACCACTCTCTTCCTGTCGCATCCTCGCTCTCTGCCTCCACACACACACACACACGCACACGCACTTGTTTGAAGTTTGGGCAGTGTGTGAAGACAACACAGAGGCCATGGTTGTCATAAGCTCCCTTTTGCACACTGCCACACTCAGGGTTTGCTGCCAATCCTTATCTCAGGGTCACAGGGCGGACAGCACAGCCACGGCACAGAAGACAGGATCAAACACTCAGGGAGAGAGGAGAGCAGACACACAGGGGAGAGAGTGACGGTATGTTAAAAGAGAGGAGATAGAGAGAAAGAGTTGGAGGGAATCCAGAGGGTGGTATCTAGTGTAGATGATAGGCGAGAGCTTGAACACACTAAAGAAGTAAGAAAGTAACTGAAGTACACAGTACCTTCTATAATGTTTCTATAAAAGGGTACATATTGCAGTATGGTATATCTAGAGAGATAGCGATGGTATTCAGTGTGTGTTTGGTTGAGAGTGAGACGGCACATACTGTGTCAATGAGAGTCTGAAGACTGAGGTCATGAGAAAGTGAAAGGTTGGACTAGCACCAGAGCACACAGACAGTCAATACCCATTAGAATGGCCCCTACAGTGTATATATAATCAATCGATTACTCTGTTAAATCCCTATTTTTTTTAAAAGTCCTTGTCGATGAAATTGATCACATAAGATTAAGATTTGCCTCACACACGCAAGCAAAAAACCCTCTGTGGTGTACACACAGACAGCCATCTTAGAAAACGAGTCACACCATGTTGAGATGAGACACAAAGGGGAATGACGTGGTGAGAAGAGAGGTATTTACTGGGTGACTTTGTTGGGGTTTTCTGGGACACTTCTCCCTTTGATACCATGACATGTCATCTACAGACGGCAACACTGTAAACATCTTTCTTACACAACTCTACAGTATGTTGACTCGTCTAGGCTAGACCAGCCTTAATTCTAGCCTGTTTGAGCTGTGATACAATAATCTACATTCTATTAGCTCAAAGTGTTGGTTAAAAGTCAAACTAAACGTTGCTCTCTTTATCTCTCCCTGTCTCAATCTCTCTCTTTCTCACAGTCTCTCGATTTGCTCCTCAGATGTACAGTCTTTGTTATGCTGGATGTATGATAACGAGGTGGTGTGCTTTCTTTAATAAACTGTCTCTCGTTAGAACCATTAAATTAGAAGGCAGAGCCTCACAGCCGCTAGATTCAATTTCACTGTGATCTTTCCTCACCCCTTCCTGTCACCCGGGTGCACAATGCAATCACTAGGCCTCCACAGGCATTTCAATGCCTGGCTGTCTGAGGGAAATAATTCATCAAATTATATCACAATTAACTACGCTTAACACTGGGTTCACGAGGGAGTCCCTCCCTGGAAATAAGAGTGAAGCTTATGAGAGAGAGAGAGAGAGAGAGAGAGAGAGAGAGAGAGAGAGAGAGATGACGTCTGTGAATTAAACTGTAATAATAATGGTAACCACAAGGGGAACAAGATTTAGTGACATGAAATGAAACTGATGGCTTTTCTCTGCTTTTGTTTCTACAGTCTCCCTCTGCTGTTAAGTATGATTCACAGTGATGGGCAGGGTTGTAGTGGAGGGTAAACGCCGTTTACGCACCTTTTTATTTCTAATATAGCGTTTACTCATATTGTCTGTCTGTCTGTCTGTCTGTCTGTCTGTCTGTCTGTCTGTCTGTCTGTCTCTCTCTCTCTCTCTCTCTCTCTCTCTCTCTCTCTGACAGGAGGATGATAATCTGTCACAGAGGCTGGTCTACAGTGATAGTTCTGGTTGATAATCTGTCACAGAGGCTGGTCTACAGTGATAGTCCAGGTTGATAATCTGTCACAGAGGCTGGTCTACAGTGATAGTCCAGGTTGATAATCTGTCACAGAGGCTGGTCTACAGTGATAGTCCAGGTTGATAATCTGTCACAGAGGCTGGTCTACAGTGATAGTCCAGGTTGATAATCTGTCACAGAGGCTGGTCTACAGTGATAATCCAGGTTGATAATCTGTCACAGAGGCTGGTCTACAGTGATAGTCCTGGTTGATAATCTGTCACAGAGGCTGCTGATAGTCCAGGTTGATAATCTGTCACAGAGGCTGGATTAAATAATCATTCATAAAATTGTATACGTCCAAAGCAAATTAGCTTAAAACTACCGCAGGTTAAACATACGAATCGAATGATGTATAAAGCCACCATTAAACTGACAATTAGCAGCAGTAAGGATGGTGAATGTTTGAAAAGGAGACACACTTTGGAGGCCTCTATAGAACAACGGAGTGCTAGTCAGTCTGTCTCAGAGGAACTCATATTTACAAATGATTTGTTTCTCATTAAGGGCCCTTGTGCTGCTTGTCTTCACCACTCAGTTATGGATTCTCTTTCAACATGAACTCTTAATGGGATTCTCATGAAACTGAAATGAAACACCAACTGCTTGAGAGAAGTGTGTGTGTGTGTATGTTTAAAAGATAGAGAGAGGGCACTAAAGGGAGAACCAGTTGTGTTACAGACAGAAAATAGGCTGGGGAAGGCTGGGGAAGGCTGGGGAAGGCTGGGGAAGGCTAGGGAAGGCTGGGGAAGGCTGGGGAAGGCTAGGGAAGGCTAGGGAACATGAGGTTGGAGCGAGACAGACTGGCTGAAAGATTGTGTGGGCTTGTTTGTCAGACACAAGTGTAGGAACGGGAACCTGGAGTGACAAGCTGATGATATACAGTAGAGACTACAGCAGTGGACCAAAAACACAAATATACAGTAGAGACTACAGCAGTGGAGTTGAGCAACAACATCAATACAAGGTGGAGACTACAACAGTGGACTAACAACACCAATACACAATAGAGACTACAGCAGTAGACCAGCAACATCAATACACAGTAGAGACTACAGCAGTAGACCAACAACAGCAATACACAGTAGAGACTACAGCAATGGAGTTGACCAACAACACCAATACACAGTAGAGACTACAGCAGTAGACCAACAACACAAATACACAGTAGCGACTACAGAAATGGACCAACAACACCAATACACAGTAGAGACTACAGCAGCAGACCAACAACAGCAATATACAGTAGAGACTACAGCAGTGGAGGTGACCAATAACATCAATACACAGTACAGAATACAACCGTGGACCAACAACACCAATACACAGTAGAGACTTCCGCAGTGGACCAACAAAACCAATATACAGTAGACTACAGCATTGGACCAACAACACCAATACACAGTATAGACAACAGCAGTGGAGTGTACCAACAACACCAATACACAGTGGAGACTACAGCATTAGAGCAACAACAACAACAACAACAATACACATTAGAGACTACAGCAGTAGAGTTGACTAACAACACCGATACACAGTAGAGACTACAGCAGTGGACCAACAACACCAATACACAGAAGAGACTACAGCAGGGGAGTTGACCAACAACAGCAATCCACAGTAGAGACTACAGCAGTGGAGCTGACCAACAACAACAATACAAAGTAGAGACTACAGCAGTAGACCAACAACATCAATACACAGTAGAGACTACAGCAATGGACCAACAACACCGATACACAGTAGAGACTACAGCGGTAGATTGGACCAACAACATCAATACACAGTAGAGACTACAGCAGTGGAGTGGACCAACAACATCAATACACAGTAGAGACTACAGCGGTAGATTGGACCAACAACATCAATACACAGTAGAGACTACAGCAGTGGAGTGGACCAACAACATCAATACACAGTAGAGACTACAGCGGTAGATTGGACCAACAACATCAATACACAGTAGAGACTACAGCGGTAGATTGGACCAACAACATTATTATTATTTTTTTTTATTTCACCTTTATTTAACCAGGTAGGTCAGTTGAGAACAAGTTCTCATTTGCAACTGCGACCTGGCCAAGACAAAGCAAAGCAGTGTGACAAATAACAACACAGAGTTACACATTAAACAAACAGTCAAAAACACAATAGAAAAATCTATATACAGAGTGCAAAATGTAGTGCAAAAATGCAGTAAGGTTAAGAGGTAGAACAATAAATAGACTATAGTGGTGACATAAATTACAGAATTATCATTATTAACACAGGAATGAAAAATTTGCAAATTATGATGTGCAAATAGAGATACTGGAGTGCAAGATTAGTGAAAATAAACAAAAAATAAATATGGGGATGAGGTAGTAGTGTGGGCTATTTACAGAAGGGCTATATACAGGTGCAGCGATCGATAAGCAGCTTTGACAGCTGATGCTTAAAGTTATTGAGGGAGATAGGAACCTCTAGCTTCAATGATTTTTGCAATTTGTTCCAGTCATTGGCAGCAGCAAACTGGAAGGAATGGCGACCAAAGGAGGTGTTGGCTTTGGGGGTGACCAGTGAGATATACCTGCTGGAGCACATGCTACGGGTGGGTGTTGCTATAGTGACCAGTGAGCTGAGATAGGGCGGGGATTTACCTAATAAAGACTTATAGATGACCTGGAGCCAGTGGGTTTGGCGACGAATATATAATGAAGGCCAGCCAACGAGAGCATACAGGTCGCAGTGGTGGGTAGTGTATGGGGCTTTGGTGACAAAACGGATGGCACTGTGATAGACTACATCCAATTTGCTAAGTAGAGTATTGGAGGCTAGTTTGTAAATGACATCGCCGAAATCAAGGATCGGTAGGATAGTCAGTTTTACAAGGGCATGTTTGGCAGCATGAGTGAAGGAGGCTTTATTGCGAAATAGGAAGCCAATTCTGGATTTAATTTTGGATTGGAGATGGTTGATGTGAGTCTGGAAGTTGAGTTTATAGTCTAACCAGATGCCTAGGTATTTGTAGGTGTCCACGTATTCTAATTCGGATCCGTCGAGAGTAGTGATGATAGTCCGGTGGGCGGGTGCTGGCAGCGTTCGATAGAAAAGCATGCACTTAGTTTTACTAGCGTTTAAGAGCAGTTGGAGGCCACGGAAGGAGTGTTGTATGGCATTGAAGCTTGATTGAAGGTTAGTAAACACAGTATCCAAAGAGGGGCCAGATGTATACAGAATGGTGTCATCTGCGTAGAGATGGATCAGAGAGTCACCAGCAGCGAGAGCGACATCGTTGATGTATATAGAGAAAAGGGTTGGCCCAAGAATTGAACCCTGTGGCACCCCCATAGAGACTGCCAGAGGATCGGACAATAGGCCCTCCGATTTGACACACTGAACTCTGTCTGCAAAGTAGTTAGCGAACCAGGCAAGGCAGTCACTTGAGAAACCAAGGCTGTTGAGTCTGCCAATAAGAATGCAGTGATTGACAGAGTCGAAAGCCTTGGCCAGGTCGATGAAAACGGCTGCACAGTACTGTCTTTTATCGATGGCGGTTATGATATCGTTCAGTACCTTGAGCGTAGCTGAGGTGCACCCATGACCAGCTCGGAAACCAGATTGCATAGCAGAGAAGGTACGGTGGGATTCGAAGTGGTCAGTTATCTGTTTGTTAACTTGGCTTTCGAAAACTTTAGAAAGGCAGGGCAGGATGGATATTGGTCTATAACAGTTTGGGTCTAGAGTGTCTCCTCCTTTGAATAGGGGGATGACCGCGGCAGCTTTCCAATCTCTAGGGATCTCAGACGATACGAAAGAGAGGTTGAACAGGCTAGTGATAGGTGTTGCAACAATTTTGGCTGATAATTTCAGAAAGAGAGGGTCCAGATTATCTAGCCCAGCAGATTTGTGGGGGTCCAGACTTAGCAGCTCTTTCAGAACATCAGCCGTCTGGATTTGGGTGAAGGAGAAGCGGGGGGGGCTTGGGCAAGTAGCTGCCGGGGGTGCAGAGCTGTTGGCCGGGGTAGGGGTAGCCAGGTGGAAAGCATGGCCAGCTGTAGCAAAATGCTTTTTGAAATTTTCGATAATCGTGGATTTATCGTCATCAATACACAGTAGAGACTACAGCAGTGGAGTGGACCAACAACATCAATACACAGTAGAGACTACAGCGGTAGATTGGACCAACAACATCAATACACAGTAGAGACTACAGCAGTGGAGTGGACCAACAACATCAATACACAGTAGAGACTACAGCGGTAGATTGGACCAACAACATCAATACACAGTAGAGACTACAGCGGTAGATTTGACCAACAACATCAATACACAGTAGAGACTACAGCGGTAGATTGGACCAACAACATCAATACACAGTAGAGACTACAGCAGTGGAGTGGACCAACAACATCAATACACAGTAGAGACTACAGCGGTAGATTGGACCAACAACATCAATACACAGTAGAGACTACAGCAGTGGAGTGGACCAACAACATCAATACACAGTAGAGACTACAGCGGTAGATTGGACCAACAACATCAATACACAGTAGAGACTACAGCGGTAGATTTGACCAACAACATCAATACACAGTAGAGACTACAGCGGTAGATTGGACCAACAACCTCACCCAAGAACATGCACACATTTATGGATACACAAAGAAAAACAAACGTGCTGAATACACGTCAAAGCACAGTTGCACTTACACACTCATGGATGAGCAGATAGAAACAGTTATTATACAACCAATGATGGCTCCATGCTCTCTCTCTCTCTCTCTCTCTGTATGTGTATGTGTGTCTGTGTGTGTGTGTGTGTCTGTGTCTGTGTCTGTGTCTGTGTGTGTGTCTGTGTGCGTGACTTGGTGTGTGTGTGTGTGTGTGTGTGTGTGTGTGTGTGTGTGTGTGTGTGTGTGTGTGTGTGTGTGTGTGTGTGTGTGTGTGTGTGTGTGTGTGTGACTGGGTGTGTGTGTCTGCGTGTGGCAACTTGCATGCATGCGAGTGAGCGATCTTGCTGTTCATCGTCCCACAAAGTAGCCATCACTGTACCTGGTCTTTTGGTCATCCCCTCCACAAACACCTGACAGATATCACTGTAGTGTACACAGATATGCAGTATAAACATACAAGAAGACCATGAGAGATTAACTGGTGCTAATCGCACACTTGATGAAATCGTTAGCTGATATTCAGCTGAGGTAATACAACTGATGGAGGGGAACGAGACAGACGGCAGGGATTCACAGAGGAAAGAGAGGAAAGCACATTACATAACCCCTGCATCCTGCTGCATCCTGCAGCATCCTGCAGACAGCATGTGATGTCCATTGCATTGTTCCAAAAACACCTGACATCTAATCTTGACCGGTAATGACACAATCTCTCTCCCTATACCCACCCATCCATCCCTCTAAAACTGGTCAACAGCCTGACCAGGTAGAGACAGACATGCATTGCAGATGACAGACAAAGCCAACACGTTGATAAAAGCTACCACAGACGTCTCTGGCAGGCAGGCAGGCAGGCAGGCAGGCAGGCAGGCAGGCAGGCAGGCAGGCAGGCAGGCAGGCAGGCAGGCAGGCAGGCAGGCAGGCAGGCAGGCAGGCAGGCAGGCAGGCAGGCAGGCAGGCAGGCAGGCAGGCAGGCAGGCAGACAGACAGACAAAAGAAAGAAGAGGAATATCTTTCAACTGAACAGCGACCAGATGAGCGGCAGGTAGCCAATTTGAGGTATTTTGTCTACCTTTAGTGCTTCTGGGAACTGGAAGGCCATGGTGGTTTTTATTTTTATTGCAAGAGGAGACAGACAGAGCTAAAGAGAGAGGGAATTAGTGAAAGACGATGAGAGGGGAAA
Source organism: Thymallus thymallus (assembly GCA_023634145.1). Lineage (NCBI taxonomy): Eukaryota > Metazoa > Chordata > Actinopteri > Salmoniformes > Salmonidae > Thymallus > Thymallus thymallus. The sequence continues at coordinate 33,667,126 of CM042399.1, forward strand.
GAGAGAGGGAATTAGTGAAAGACGATGAGAGGGGAAAGAGAGAGGGAATTAGAGAAGACGATGAGAGGGGAAAGAGAGAGGGAATTAGAGAAGACGATGAGAGGGGAAAGAGAGAGGGAATTAGAGAAGACGATGAGAGGGGAAAGAGAGAGGGAATTAGAGAAGACGATGAGAGGGGAAAGAGAGAGGGAATTAGAGAAGACGATGAGAGGGGAAAGAGAGAGGGAATTAGAGAAGACGATGAGAGGGGAAAGAGAGAGGGAATTAGAAAAGACGATGAGAGGGGAAAGAGAGAGGGAATTAGAGAAGACGATGAGAGGGGAAAGAGAGAGGGAATTAGAGAAGACGATGAGAGGGGAAAGAGAGAGGGAATTAGAGAAGACGATGAGAGGGGAAAGAGAGAGGGAATTAGAGAAGACGATGAGAGGGGAAAGAGAGAGGGAATTAGAGAAGACGATGAGAGGGGAAAGAGAGAGGGAATTAGAGAAGACGATGAGAGGGGAAAGAGAGAGGGAATTAGAGAAGACGATGAGAGGGGAAAGAGAGAGGGAATTAGAGAAGACGATGAGAGGGGAAAGAGAGAAAACACACAGCCAAAATACCACCAGATACTTTAGGCTAGTGTGGACTCATCCATGTTCTAGATAGACACATAACACACGCAAGTACCCACGCACACACACACACACCAACTGTTAATTACGCTAGTCTTGGATCAGCAGAGCACCAAAACAGTTACTGTATTTCCTCAGCAGCTGCTGTGAAGCTTGAGAAGCTCTACTTGTAAATTATTGTCATATGTAATGACTGGCTGGCTGGTACTGCACTGTATGGTGCCTCTGGGACTTCACTCATCCCATTCATATCATTACAGTTCACACTGTTAAGTCTTTGTAATTGCGTTCACATCTGCTATTTAAGCAAGCAAGATAGCTGTTCATTGATTCACAAATTACATTACATTTCTAAGATGTGGGTCACTAACTAGGGAAGAAGAGTCTAAGAATTTGTGGAAAGCTGCTCTCCCTGTAGTTATATCTGGTAGAGGTGGTCCAAATAGAGATATATAGAGAACGCAACGTTGTATCTCTGCTATTTTGGCGTCTTATGACAGCATGTGCAGCCATCTGCATTTCAAAGTAGCCAATGTTCTCCTTCTTTAGATAAAAAAAAGAAGTGATGGAGTCTTGAACCAAATCTTGTGTCATTCATTTATTGTGGCCACTAGATGAGAGTCACATAGATTAAAGCCATTTACAAACTAGGCAAACCAATTTGAAGAAGAAAATGCTCTGATCAATGGCTGATTGCTCCCAACCCCAAAGGAATCCATACCCCGTTGACTGGGATATGTTCCGTGTTCCATGTAGCTTGCAGTATAGAGATAAAGTGGAGTCGCAATTCAACGACTCAGACATGAGACGTATGTGGCAGGGTCTACAGACAATCACAGACTATAAAAGGAAAACCAGCCACGTCGCAGAGACCGACGTCTTTCTTCCGGACAAGCTAAACCCCTTCTTCGCCCACTTTCAGGATAACATAGTGACACCGACGCAGCCCGTTACCAAGGGCTGTGGGGTCTCCTTCTCCGTGGCCGACGTGAGTAAAACATTTAAACGTGTTAACCCTCACAAGGCTGCTGGCCCAGACGGCATCCCTAGCCGCGTCCTCAGAGCATGTGCAGACCAGTTGGCTGGAGTGTTTACGGACATATTCAATCTCTCCCTATCCCAGTCTGCTGTCCCCACATGCTTTAAGATGGCCACCATTGTTCCTGTACCCAAGAAGGCAAAGGTAACTGAATTAAATGACTATCGCCCCGTAGCACTCACCTCTGTCATTATGAAGTTCTTTGAGAGACTTGTGATATGATCCCTGACCTCTACCTTACTTGCCACCCTAGAACCCACTTCAATTTGCTTACCGCCCCAAAAGATCCACAGACGATGCAATCGCCATCACTCTGCACACTGCCCTATCCCATCTGGACAAGAGGAACACCTATGTAAATATGCTGTTTATTGACTATAGCTCAGAATTCAACACCATAGTACCCTCCAAACTCATCATCAAGCTAGAGGCCCTGGGTCTGAACCCCGCCCTGTGCAACTGGGTCCTGGACTTCCTGACGGGCCGTCCCCAGGTGTTGAAGATAGGAAACATCACATCCACTCCGCTGATCCTCAACACTCGGGCCCCACAAGGGTGCATGCTCACCCCATTTCTGTACTCCCTGTTCACCCATGACTGCGTGGCCAAGCACGCCTCCAACTCAATCATCAAGTTTGCAGACGACACAACAGTAGTAGGCTTGATTAGCAAACTGGTCTCTGTTCACCAGTTACACACACTCTAAATATAGCCCCCATAATGAAGGAAGGGAGGGTCGACTCTACTCAAGATACCACACAGCTGCAAATTAGAGGATGTGCGTTTTTGTGCATGTGGAGTGTGAGTGCATGTTAAGTGTGTGTGCATGTGGAATGTGTGTGCATGTGGAATGTGTGTGCATGTGGAATGTGTGTGCATGTGGAGTGTGTGTGCATGTTTAGTGTGTGTGCATGTAGAGTGTGTGTGTTTGTGGAGTGTATGTGCTTGTGGAGTGTGTGTGCATTTGTGTGAAAATCATTCTGCATAGATTGTAACTGTATCCCTTATGTAAATTGCATGACCTACTATTGAGTGTATTCATGTGTGTAAGCAGTTTGGAGAGAAATCTATCCTCCCACATCGAAAATCAGTTTTTGCAAGGTGAATAATAAAGACAGAATGTATTAAATATACCTACGGGCAGGGAGATGGATAGAGGAAGAGAGATGGTTATAAAATAGTGTATCGTAATGTCAATCATAGTTGGCATGTGAAGGCTCAAAGGAGTCGCATGAAAACATGCATAAAAAGGGGGACTGAAAGTTGTTACTTTAAAATTCATGGAAGTTTACAAGGAACTCCTCCATGTAAGATGGCTCATTAATGTAAATAAGATGGTTGAATAATCCGCAGGACCCACCAATTATATAACTGATCTCTCTCTGTGGTGGGAGGGAGGGAGCAGGATGTTGAGAGAGATTGACTCAGAAATATATGAGAGAGAGAGAGAGAGAGAGAGATAGAGAGAGAGAGAGAGAGAGAGAGAGAGAGAGAGAGAGAGAGAGAGAGAGAGAGAGAGAGAGAGAGAGAGAGAGAGACACTGTTTTTCTGACTGTGCTGTTCTTTCTTTTTGCAACATGAAATCACTCTCAGTTGCCATGTGGAACATTCAGGGCCTAAACTCATCAACCTTTCGACTGAAGAGTTTAGAACTGGTGTTTAATAAAAATCTTAAAGATGTTGACGTCATCATTCTGCAGGAGACATGGAGTAAGGCAGACATTGTCACTAACTGTCCCACAGGCTACAGAGAGGTACTTGTGCCCTCACAGAAACACAGCTCTGTCAAGAAGCAGGCTCTGGAGGATTGATCATTTGGTACAAATCCGAACTACAAAACCTCAAAATTGGTAAATACATTTGGTTAAAACTGAAAAAAGAACTTGTACTGACAGAAAAATATGTTTGTTTGCACAATATACTGTATATTCCCCCCTCAGAATCCCCATATTACTCAGAGGAGGTATTCCCCACCCTTGAGGAAGAGACTTGCTCATCTGTTGGGACATAAATACGCGCACAGGAACCCTAACTGATCTAACAAGCACACGAGGGGACAGCTTTATTAGAGGCCATACTGTTTCTAACTGTATTAATCTCCCCATAGAAACAACATTGACAGCAACATCATCAAAAACGGAAGGGATCTGTTGCAGCTCTGTCGAAGACTGGGTTTGTACTTTGTCAATGATAGGTTAGGGGAGACTCTGAGGAGATTCACCTATTGCTCACCTCTTGACCACAGCACAGTAGACTATATGATAACAGATATCGACGCTTTCTCTCTCAGCTCATTCACCATCAAGCCACTAACACCTCTGTCTGATCACAGACATATTACGTTGTTCCGCAAAAGAACAGACATGGAAACAACCACACATTCACAGCCCAGTAAGCTGTACAACATCAGAAATTCATACAGATGGGCCCAAAACAGCACAAAAGAATACCAGAAAGCAACCAGTAACCAACATATCCAAACACTCTTAGATAACTTTATTGATACCACATTCACTCACAGTAAAGAAGGCATCAATCTAGCAGTAAAAAAAGGCGAAGTGCAAAAGAATCACAACTGAAACTGATAAAAATACCACAGATGACAACTGGTTTGATGCAGATTATAAAATGATAAGGAAAAAACTTAGAACACTATCAAACCAAAAGCACAGCGACCCAAATAATGGTGAATTACACCTTTATTACTGTGAGACTTTAAAACTCTATAAACGTACACTCAGCCCAGTACAACAGCAAGCAGCTGACACTAATTGAGGAGACACTAAAAAAGTGTTTTTATCTAAACAACAGGAATTAGAGATACAAAATGGTGACAAAATGGTGACATATGGACAAACCCTGCATGCAGAGTTCTGTAAGAGTCTCCTACATGTCCAGAGGAAAACTACAAACAATGCATGCAGGGCAGAATTAGGCAAATATCCACTAATAATAAAAACTAAAAAAAGAGCAATTAAATTACCAAGACCTGCAATGCCAAGAGCTGAGCAAAGAAAATAGTCCCCTCATCCAGCTGGTCCTGGGGCTGAGTTCACAAACCTGAACCATCCAGCTGGTCCTGGGGCTGAGTTCACAAACCTGAACCATCCAGCTGGTCCTGGGGCTGAGTTCACAAACCTGAACCATCCAGCTGGTCCTGGGGCTGAGTTCACAAACCTGAACCATCCAGCTGGTCCTGAGTTCACAAACCTGAACCATCCAGCTGGTCCTGGGGCTGAGTTCACAAACCTGAACCATCCAGCTGGTCCTGGGGCTGAGTTCACAAACCTGAACCATCCAGCTGGTCCTGGGGCTGAGTTCACAAACCTGAACCATCCAGCTGGTCCTGGGGCTGAGTTCACAAACCTGAACCATCCAGCTGGTCCTGGGGCTGAGTTCACAAACCTGAACCATCCAGCTGGTCCTGGGGCTGAGATCACAAACCTGAACCATCCAGCTGGTCCTGGGGCTGAGATCACAAACCTGAACCATCCAGCTGGTCCTGGGGCTGAGATCACAAACCTGAACCATCCAGCTGGTCCTGGGGCTGAGTTCATAAACCTGTTCTACTAACACACTGAAGCCTCAGGACCAGAACATCCAATCAATCAGAATAAACCAAATTACAACACAGTCAAAACAAAACGACATTGTTTGTGCTTTGAAAACACAAGCACAAAGCAAAATGCAGTGTTATCTGGCCCTAAATCGACAGTACACTGTGGCTAACTATTTGACCATGGTTACTGATCAAAACCTTAGGAAAACCTTGACAAAGTACAGGCTCAGTGAGCACAGACTTGCCATTGAGAAGGGTAGACACAGGAAAACCTGGCTCCTTGTAGAGGAAAGGATGTGCAACCACTGCACCACAGCAGAACCTGAGACAGAGCTGCATTTCCTGACAAAATGTAAAAAATATTTTAAAAAGTTAGAGTGTCATTTCAGTAACTCAATTCAACAACATGCTAAAGGGTTTATGTAATTTGTTGTTGTACCGTAGGAGAAAGCCTAGTATAGTTTTCTCTAGAGAAATTCAATATGCTGTAAGTCAATTACAGGGTCCGCTGAATTGCTCTCCATTTTAAATCATGTCACAAAATCAGCATGGCAAATATGAAAAGTTTAAAAGGAAACACTCGTTAAAAAAAAAATGCAATTGTACAACACCTTGTTCTCCACTGTGCTCATTTGATTGCTGATATTGGATGAGGCTGCTCATCTGTCAAGACAGATTTTAGAAGTCCAGTCCGCTCTAGTGATATGGCCTCAATGCCTTGATTCATAACCTCCATTGCTTACTAAACCATCCCTGCAGTCCAGTCTCAGAGTCGATGAGTTGGAGCCCAACAGGGTCAACTACAGTCTGAATATTAAACATGAAATCAATAGAATCATATCAATCATTCATGCCATGAGCACTGAGCAGTCAGTGTACAGATGTACAGCATGTTTCTACACCACTACACCTGCATATTGACCAGGGCCATGGCATGCTGTTCTAATCATGTGATCTGAGTCTGTAGTAGACATGTCCAAGGGACCAGAGATAGACATAGGGAGGAATGCAGGGTCACAGCCTGGTGCAGACTGCCTGAAATGCAAGATTTCGCCCAGTGGGTCTCTCGGACTTGGATTTTTTTGTGCAAAATAAGAATTATCTGGCTAATAATGTCTTTTGTGTATTTCGTTCTGGTGTTTTGCACCTGCCCTGTGTTTTTTCGTAGCTGCTTGACGAAGAAATTTCCCCCTCGGGGATCAATAAAGTACATCCATCCATCCATCTATCTATAGGCTTTCTGACACTGTTATTATACAGGCTGGGCCATATTAACCTAACCTCTGATCCTACCTGTCTGTACTGTACTGTAGCAATAGATTGGACCCACACTGCATAGTCACTTTGCCCCTACCTACATGTACAAATCATCTAGAATAACCTGTACCGCCGCACATTGACTCGGTACCGGTAACCCCCTGTATATAGCCTCGTTATTGTTATTTTATTGTGTGAGCTTAGTTTATTTAGTAAACATTTTCTTAATTCTATTTCTTGAACTTCACGGTAAGGTCTACACCTGTTGTATTCGGCGCATGTGACAAACAAGATTTGATTTGTTCTCAGCTGTCCAACAATGTATGTGATGCATGCAGTGTATCATCCATGAAGAGAATCTTCTAGACATCTGCAAATAAATCAGGATAATATTTTGGGATTATTTGATCTCAGATTGGATTCTGAAGTGTAAAGAGGGCACAGAGAATTACAGGCTCTATGAATAGGCCTGTGAGTCACACTACAGTAGGCTGCAGTAGGCTGCAGTAGGCTACAGTAGGCTGCAGTAGGCTACGGTAGGCTACGGTAGGCTGCAGTACACAGCAATTCACAATGTTACGCACTGGGGATATCATTTATTTGGAACCACACACCCAGGGAGGAACTGCGAAAAATTTAAAGATTTTACTATGCTTTGAGTGTGTGTGTATGCGTGCTTGCGTTTGTGTGTTGATAAGACAGAGTCTATTTAACCACAGATCCTCTAACCAAACAAGCCATGTTTACCAGAATATAAACAAACACACTAATGATCCTAAACGCACAAATTAAGTGGTTAAAATGTAATTACCAAACATCATATTTTAAATCGCCTTCATAATGTTCTATAAATCTAAGCCAGTAACAGTACTTCAGCCCCCTGCTGTACTGCTGTTCTGGGTGGGAGACACAGGGAGACTTCCTGTTCTGGGTGGGAGACACAGGGAGACTTCCTGTTCTGGGTGGGAGACACAGGGAGACTTACTGTTCTGGGTGGAAGACACAGGGAGACTTCCTGTTCTGGGTGGAAGACACAGGGAGACTTCCTGTTCTGGGTAGGAGACACAGGGAGACTTCCTGTTCTGGGTGGGAGACACAGGGAGACTTACTGTTCTGGGTGGGAGACACAGGGAGACTTACTGTTCTGGGTGGGAGACACAGGGAGACTTACTGTTCTGGGTGGAAGACACAGGGAGACTTCCTGTTCTGGGTGGAAGACACAGGGAGACTTCCTGTTCTGGGTGGGAGACACAGGGAGACTTCCTGTTCTGGGTGGGAGACACAGGGAGACTTACTGTTCTGGGTGGGAGACACAGGGAGACTTACTGTTCTGGGTGGGAGACACAGGGAGACTTCCTGTTCTATTTACAGAGCCTAAGGCATGGCAGAAGCAGTCTGAACAGAGCCTAAGGCATGGCAGAAACAGTCTGAACAGAGCCTAAGGCATGGCAGAAACAGTCTGAACAGAGTCTAAGGAATGGCAGAAACAGTCTGAACAGAGTGTAAGGCATGGAGGGAAGGAGTGGAGGACAGACAAAGAAACTGTGATATCGTAGCGCTTTAGAGCCAGGGGCGGCGGGGGATAGATGGCGGCAGGACACAGAGAGGGTTCTATGGGCAGGGCCCCCGGTGCTAGTTGGCTTAGTGGGAGCTGGTGTGAAAGTACTGGGCTGTCTGCTCACTAATAGTGATTATTGTTTTTTGAGTGCATTCTGTTTCAGTTGGATTATTAAACAATATTCAGTTTTCGGTTTAGTACATTTTTTAAAACATGAAATGCATTATGAAATAATGACATTAAAATATGTTAGAGCTTTTTCATGGAAATTCCAAAAGGCGAAAATAGTGACCATTCAATTGCCAAAACACTGAAAGTAGGCCTATCCACCCCCCCCCCCCCCCACAATTTCTATTTTTTGGGGGGGGTAGACATCAATAGAAAAATAGGAAATTACGATGAAAGAATGAAATATTTCAGTTGCCTAAATTACTTATATTGATGACTATTATTTGTCATTCCTTGAAGGGATACTTCCTGATTTTGGTAATGAGGCCCTATATCTAGAGTAAGATGGATACCATTTTTATGTCTCTGCGTGCGATTTGAAGGAAGTTGGTATCTAGAGCTAGCACAATGACTAGCATGCTAGCAGATACCTATAGACTTCCAGTCATTGTGCTAACTACCTATAACTTCCTTCATAATGAACACAGAGACATAAAAATGGTATCCACAAATTCATCTCAATCTGGGGCAGTAGATAAAGAGCCTCATTGCCAAAATCCTGAAATATCCCTTTAAAGTCATCAACTTAAATCTGCTCAGGCATTAGCTGCCTGCCAGCCAGACAATGTTATCTCTGTGCTCCCCATACTGTACTGTCTTTAGTTATCCAGTATGCTGCAGAGCTGTCTGATGAAATCATTTTACTAGTTCTTCAAAGGCATACTTTTATGAACTGTCTCTATCCCTCTCTCTCCTTGTGTTGTGTTCATTCCTCTCTCATGCGGTCTGTGTGTATCTAACTTAACATAGCAGGTCTGTGTATCTAACCTAACATAGCAGGTCTGTGTATCTAACCTAACATAGCAGGTCTGTGTATCTAACCTAACATAGCAGGTCTGTGTATCTAACCTAACATAGCATGTCTGTGTGTATCTAACCTAACATAGCAGGTCTGTGTGTCTCTAACCTAACATAGCAGGTCTGTGTGTATCTAACCTAACATAGCAGGTCTGTGTATCTAACCTAACATAGCAGGTCTGTGTATCTAACCTAACATAGCAGGTCTGTGTGTATCTAACCTAACATAGCAGGTCTGTGTGTATCTAACCTAACATAGCAGGTCTGTGTGTCTCTAACCTAACATAGCAGGTCTGTGTATCTAACCTAACATAGCATGTCTGTGTGTATCTAACCTAACATAGCATGTCTGTGTGTATCTAACCTAACATAGCAGGTCTGTGTGTCTCTAACCTAACATAGCAGGTCTGTGTGTATCTAACCTAACATAGCAGGTCTGTGTGTATCTAACCTAACATAGCAGGTCTGTGTGTATCTAACCTAACATAGCAGGTCTGTGTGTATCTAATCTAACATAGCATGTCTGTGTGTATCTAACCTAACATAGCATGTCTGTTTGTATCTAACCTAACATAGCATCTCTGTTTGTATCTAACCTAACATAGCATGTCTGTGTGTATTGTGGCGAGCTCGGCCAGAAGAAGATGGCAAGAGACAGAGATTGATTTTACCGGAGAGTTCCTGTGCCCCATACACCGCACGACTCCAGGAACGTCACACTTTTATTCTTACCTCCTTCAACTATGAACAATGAACACATCCTCCGGCCATGCAAGGCTCGGTCACGGTAGGCATTTTAACATTCCCCCTACCCCCATAACCTGAACTAAGACAACTTAAAGAAACATAAACACATAACATTAGCTTAACTACTAAAACGTAAAGACATAACACAACCATTTTAAAACCAAACATGAGCTACCCACAATCCCCTTGCTCCCTTCAGTTACCACACAACGTTTGGCTAGCGTATGCCGGCCAGATCGCTACATAGCCCCCACCAGAGGGGTCAGTCGCCCCCGACGACCCAATCTCTAAACACAAAGTCCCTCAAATGTCCAGGACGCCTCCACCGTGCAGTCTCGGCCAGGCATACACACCCTGTACCCACCCCCGACAGTCGGCCCAAAATCTCACCGGGCCCCTGCCAATGGCTGTAGAGCTTGGGAGAAACACCCTTTTGGGGCATCGTAGGTCTGCTTCTGTCTCGCCCCGGAGTTGGCCTGGGCTGGAGCTCCCTGGTTCTCGTCACCCAAGTATGGGGGGTAGTGTGGTCACGGGCTGGGCCCCTCCTACGGGGGTATCGCCTGTAGCGGTTCCGGCCAGCGGCATACTTGCTCCCCTGGACCGAGACACCCGCTGGGCCGGTGACATTGGCTGCCTCTGCTCCCTTTGCCCCTTCAACCACATCAAACTCCACAGTTTCTCCATCTCCAACACTGCGGAGGTTTTTCTTTATGGCGGTCTGGTGGACAAAGACGTCTTCTTTTGTGTCATTCCTGTTGATGAAACCGTAGCCATTTCGGACGTTGAACCATTTGACCGTCCCCAAGACCTTAGTTGGTTGTGTTTCGGCCTCCTCTCGTCTTTCTGTCGTCTCGGCGGAGGGAAGGGCAGCAGACACAGTGGTTGGGGCTGAAGCGGGCTGATGCTGGTTGGGCCCATGGGCAACGGACGGCCGTTTGGGCTGTCTGGTTGCTGCTCGACGACTGGCTCGCCTGTCTTTGGGCCAGTCCTTCTTCTCTTTACCAGACTGGAGCGCCACGGTCTCTGTGCCAAGAGTGATAGATGTCCCTGACACATTAACACGGGCGCCCCAGCGTCTCAGCAGGTCCAGGCCAATGATGCATGTGTCACGGATGTCGGCAAGCCAGAACCCGTGCTCCAGCTCCTGGTCTCCAACCTGGACTTTTACTGGCTTCTTCCCTCTCATGCCAACCTTTTCTCCCGTCACTGTGACCATCTGCGTGGTGGTTGGCGACCAAGCCTTGGAAGGTGGCCCGGTGGTATCCGGAAGGACGCCAGGTCGCACCAAGGAAATGGTTGACCCCGTGTCTACCAGGGCTCTACAAGGTCGGCCGTCCAGTCGACATTGCAGGTATAGTCCCTTGGTGTGGCCGAGGCGTCCGACCACAGTGCATCGGCCCTGGAGGGGGGATGGAGACCGGAGTGGTGAACCCCTCGTTAGACCACTCCTCCGTCGTTTCCCCCAAACGGAGAAGC
>CM042399.1:33683401-33690901 GCA_023634145.1 Thymallus thymallus
TTTCGGTGTTCCTCAAGGTTCCGTTTTAGGGCCACTATTGTTTTCACTATATATTTTACCTCTTGGTGACGTCATTCGGAAACAAAATGTTAACTTCCATTGCTATGCGGACGACACACAGCTGTACATTTCGATGAAACATGGTGATGCCCCAAAATTGCCTGCCCTGGAAGCCTGTGTTTCACACATTAGGAAGTGGATGGCGGCAAATGTTTTACTTTTAAATTCTGACAAAACAGAGATGCTAGTTCTAGGTCCCAAGAAACAAAGAGATCTGCTTTTGGATTTGACAATTAATGTTGATGGTTGTACAGTCGTCCCCCAAAAAACTGTGAAGGACCTCGGCATTACTCTGGACCCTGGATCTCTTTTAATGAACATATCAAGAATATTTCAAGGATACCGTTTTTCCATCTTCGTAACATTGCAAAAATCTGACATTTTTTGTCCAAAAATGATGCGGAAAAGCTAATCCATGCTTTTGTCACTTCTTAGGGCTGATTTCAAGGTTTTACTGCTAACCTACAAAGCATTACATGGGCTTGCTCCTACTTATCTCTCAGATTTGGTCCTGCCGTACATACCTACATGTATGCTCCGGTCACAAGACGCAGGCCTCCTTATTGTCCGAACCATGAAAAACAGCCCCAGACCAGGTAGCGTTCTCCTGGCATCCGCCAAACCCAGATTCATCTGTCGGACTGCCAGATGGAGAAGCGTGATTCATCACTCCAGAAAACGTGTTTCCACTGCTCCAGAATCCATTGAAGGCGAGCTTTACAACACTCCAGCAGATGCTTGGCATTGCACATAGTGATCTTAGGCTTGTGTGCAGCTGCACGGCCATGGAAACCCATTTCATGAAGCTCCAGACGAATAGTTATTGTGCCGACATTACTTCCAGAGGCAGTTTGGAACTCAGAAGTGAGTGTTGCAGACGATTTTTACGTGCTGTGAGTTTGTGTGGCCTACCAGTGAGCTTGTTGAAAGGTGGCATCCTATGACGGTGACACGTTGAAAGTCACTGAGCTCTTCAGTAAGGTCATTCTACTGCCAATGTTTGTCTATGGAGATTGCATGGATGTGTGCTCGATTTTATACACTTGTCAGCAACGGGTGTGGTTGAAGCCAAATCCACTAATTTGAAGGGGTGTCCACCTACTTTTGTATATACAGTGTACCTTAATAGAAAATTACTCAAGTAAAAGTGAAAGTCACCCAGTAAAATACTACTTAAGTAAAAATCTAAAAGTATTTGGTTTTATATATACTTAAGTATCAAAAGTAAAAGTAAAAGTAGAAATCATTTCAAAATCCTTATATTAAGCAAACCAGACAGCACCATTTTATTTATTAATTTACGGATAGCCAAGGGCACACTCCACCACTCAGACATGATTTACAAAGGAAGCATGTGTGTTTAGTGAGTCCACCAGATCAGAGGCAGTAGGGATGACCAGGAATGTTCTCTTGATAAGTGTCAGGGAAAATACATTGAGTAAAAAGTACATTATGTAGTGAAGTAAAAGTTAATAGTAAACGACTTAAGTATTTTTACTTAAGTACTTTACACCTGTCACGGTTGCAATGAGACAGGACCCGAGGCACAGAGCTGTGGTGCGAAGAAGTTCCTTTTATTAGGAAAAAAACCCAACACAACAAAAGGAGAGAACGCGACCGTGAACAGGTGTGCACAAAAGGAACACAGACAAAAACCGACAACACAGCTAGGAAATCACTGAACTTAAACAGGCTCCCCAATTAGAGACAATGCGACGCAGCTTCCTCTAACTGGGGACCAAACGCAAACTAAACACACAGTGAGGGAAGAAATTATTTGATCCCCTGCTGATTTTGTTCGTTTGCCCACTGACAAAAAAATGATCAGTCTATAATATTAATGGTAGGTTTATTTGAACAGTGAGAGACAGAATATCAACAAAAAAATCCAGAAGAAAGCATGTCAAAAACTGTTATAAATTGATTAGCATTTTAATGAGTGAAATAAGTATTTGACCCCTCTGCAAAACATGACTTAGTACTTGGTGGCAAAACCCTTGTTGGCAATCACAGAGGTCAGACGTTCCTTGTAGTTTGCCACCAGGTTTGCACACATCTCGGAAGGGATTTTGTCCCACTCCTCTTTGCAGATCTTCTCCAAGTCATTAAGGTTTCGAGTCTGACGTTTGGCAACTCGAACCTTCAGCTCCCTCCACAGATTTTCTATGGGATTAAGGTCTGGACACTGGCTAGGCAACTCCAGGACCTTAATGTGCTTCTTCTTGAGCCACTCCTTCGTTGCCTTGGCCGTGTGTTTTGGGTCATTGTCATGCTGGAATAGCCATCCACAACCCATTTTCAATGCCCTGGCTGATGGAAGGAGGTTCTCACCCAAGATTTGACGGTACATGGCCCCATCCATCGTCCCTTTGTTGTCCCGTCCCCTTAGCAGAAAAACACCACCAAAGCATAATGTTTCCACCTCCATGTTTGACGGTGGGGATGGTGTTCCTGGGGTCATAGGCAGCATTCCTCCTCCTCCAAACACAGCGAGTTGAGTTGATGCCAAAGAGATTGATTTTGGTCTCATCTGACCACAACACTTTCACCCAGTCCTCCTCTGAATCATTCAGATGTTCATTGGCAAACTTCAGACGGGCCTGTACATGTGCTTTCTTGAGCAGGAAGACCTTGCGGGCGCTGCAGGATTTCAGTCCTTCACAGCGTAATGTGTTACCAATTGTTTTCCTGGTGACTATGGTCCCAGCTGCCCTGAGATCATTGACAAGATCCTCCCGTGTAGTTCTGGGCTGATTCCTCACCGTTCTCATGATCATTGCAACTCCACGAGGTGAGATCTTGCATGGAGCCCCGGACCGAGGGAGATTGACAGTGCTTTTGTGTTTCTTCCATTTGCGAATAATCGCACCAACTGTTGTCACCTTCTCACCAAGCTGCTTGACGATGGTCTTGTAGCCCATTCCAGCCTTGTGTAGGTCTACAATCTTGTCCCTGACATCCTTGGACAGCTCTTTGGTCTTGGCCATGGTGGAGAGTTTGGAATCTGATTGATTGATTGCTTCTGTGGACAGGTGTCTTTTATACAGGTAACAAGCTGATATTAGGAGCACACTCTTAAAGGGAGTGCTCCTAATCTCAGCTCGTTACCTGTATAAAAGACACCTGGGAGCCAGAACTCCTTCTGATTGAGAGGGCTCAAATACTTATTTCACTCATTACAATACAAATCACTTTATAACATTTTTGACATGCGTTTTTCTGGAGTTGTTTGTTGTTATTCTGTCTCTCACAGTTCAAATAAACCTACCATTAAAATGATGGACTGATCATTACTTTGTCAGTGGGCATACGAACAAAATCAGCAGGGGATCAAATACTTTTTTCCCCTCACTGTAGAGTTATCCAAACCTGAAAACCATAAAGGTTTCCAGAGACCTCTCTGAACATAGATCCTTACAACACTACTGCAAAATAGAACTATTAATTGAACATGAAATGTATTTCAATATGATTGATATAGACCTTAATGTTGTCATCTCGGTTTTCATTTGAAGCATATTTGTATATGTTGCTTGTTTGTATCAATTACAAACACATTGGCAACTTTGCATTTGTAGTGAACTTTGTTCTGAAGTTATGGGTGGTCACAGATAGATGGATAAACCATGTAACTCTATGTTTAGCGGAGATCTTCTGTGTATAAAGTGATGCAGGAGGGCAAAAAAAAGCATCTAACAATGCACTTAGCTACTCTACGAGTGGTCTGGGGCAGGCTTTGAACTCCAAGTGCAAAGTTAATAATGATGGTTTTGGGAAACAGCTTGGAGATTTAACGAAGCTCCTACGAAGGTTCTAACAATGAATTCGGCCTTAAAATGCTTTTGGGAAACCGGGCCCTGATCATGTCCACCAAGGACAATGACTGCAGTCCTGGTCAGTAATGACTAAACTCTAGATTGGAGTGGTTGGTCAATACTGACTAGTCACTGGAGCACTAATAATCTACAGAACTCAGAGGTAGATTAGATTAAATTATTGGTCTGGCAGGAACATTTTAATCTTACCCTTGAGGTGCGTAGTGCTGATTTTCTGTTCTACCTGGTAATTAATTTCACCCGTCTGGTATCTCAGGTCTAAATCAGTCCTTGAATAGAGGGGAAGAATGAAACAACAAAAGCAATGGAAGAAGCCAAGTGAAATAAACCATCTCAGAGGAGTGGAGAATAGAGAGAGGGAGATACAGTATATAGAGAGAGACGCAGAGGGAGAATCCGAGAGGAGGAAAGAATGGGAGTGTCACAATCAGTGGCGGTCCAGTGGGTGGAAAGACATGCTGGAAAGTTATTTTCTGCAGAAGCATGAAGCAGACATAACTAATAAGAAACGACTGTAGAAAAATTAATCTTGTGTAACGTTTCAAATGTGTCCCGCTGTCACTCTGCTCTCATGAAAATAGACCACAAAAGGACACTGGATTGCACGCTGGATTGAACTTCCTTTCAGTGTAATTGGGTTCAAATTACAAGCACTAAGAACAGATTTGAGAGAGAGAGCGAGAGAGAGCGAGAGCGAGAGAGAGCAAGAGAGAGAGAGCGAGCGAGCGAGCGAGCGAGAGAGAGAGAGAGAGAGAGAGAGAGAGAGAGAGAGAGAGAGAGAGAGAGAGAGAGAGAGAGAGAGAGAGAGAGAGAGAGAGAGAGAGAGAGAGAGAGAGAGAGAGAGAGAGAGAGAGAGAGAGAACACGTAGGTAGCCTAAACCTACTATTTCCTGGACCACAGGAACTCCTTCCTCTATCTATTATATTTACATTTTAGTAATTTAGCAGACACTCTTATAGAGAGCCACTTACAGGAGCAATTACCTTAAAATGGCTCAAGGACATATTTTTCACCTTTCAGTTACTGTCTCTTAACCACTAGGCTATCTGATGCCCTTACTAAAGCTATTAAGCAGCCATGGATACTACTTTAAAGCAGTGATCCTCATTCCTGCTCCTGGAAAGACACTGCTGCATTGTCCCAGCTCAGCAGTGAAACACATGATTCAGCTAAGTCTTAGCTGCTAAGATCAGTCAGTAATAACTGCTTTAAAAGACACAGAAGAATCAGCATCTGTGAGAGAAGTCTATGAACTATAATTAAGTCTAAGTCCTTAGATCACAATATCTACTAAGCTAACGTATGGAATTGTTTTAAGATGGTCATAAAATGTATTATTTAGCCATTTGATTTTTAATTGTAGGACCCCTGTATGATGTTCACCAATAAAATGATAAATTCATTTATACAAATATGTATAGTATGAAGAATACAAATTAACATATATTTTCTCCAAACGATTTGAGGGAGTGCGGCTATTCTGTGTTGAGCGGTTACCAAATAAATATATATGCTTCATTTAGAGATATTTATGTAACTTTAGTTGTTCTACAAATGTTGGGCTATATGTTTAGATTTTAATACATTCTAAGGCTGCATGGTGCAACTCTAATGATGATTTTTTTAAAGTTACATGAAAGGCATGAGCTTTGCTTTGTTTATTTTGGGCAGGCTGTTCACACTTCATCAATCTCTCACTCACAATTTGACAAGCACTTGATAATGCATAATATACAGAAAAGCATAATATACAGAAAATTGTTGATTTTGGCCAAATAACTCTGGAGCTCAAAGCCAGTTCCACTGCATTGTTTCATTGTTCCCCTCTAATCAGGGACTGATTTAGACCTGGGACGGGTGCAATGTGTACAATTAATTATCAGGTAGAACAAAAAACCAGCAGGCTCCGGACCTCCAACACACTATCACTTTATCTGTGATTGAAATGTACTGTATACAAAATCGTGTACTGCACACAAAAAAAAATGTACTTTTCCGTGTATCTGTCACAAATTTCCTATAAGCAATTTGTGTCTATTTCACAATAATCTGTGATACTGGGTTAGGACCTCATAGAGTAAGAGTTGAATACTTCCTGGACTATAGCTCACTCAGGCTCTTAGAATCCCTAGTTTAGTTATTACATTGCATACATCTATGCTCTCTATGCTTGATGATCATATTATGGTAATAGTATCTCCCCCAAAAAATAATTCCACTAATAGCAGGGACCTTGACTTTTGTGTTTCTGCTCTTTGGAGGGTTTTTTGTTGAGGGTGACGTCACATACATTATGAGGCACAACAGAATCCTGTCAGTCAGCATAATTGATGAGCATTATGTGCGCATAAGGTGTGGATGAGTCAGCATGTGACTGTATGGTGGTGCCCTTAAGGAAAGTGCTTGACCTCAGCTAGTGAAATACCCAGAGGAAACAAATGGGTGGTGGGAAACATGGTTTCTTATGGGAATGCAGTAGCTAGTGCAGAGAGAAGGCATACTGCAGCTACAATCTTAAACTACATATGAGAATGTAATGTTCTATTAGTGAGTCGACATTATCCTATTAGGCTCTGATTTCAGATTATGGTAATTCATATCCCTAGATAAAGGAATAGTAGGCTGTGTAAGTCACTGTGAATGTGGAGGTTAAACAATGTGATCTGTCAGCTTGGCGCTTCTTCCCACCCCAGACGATACGGTATCCCTGCCTCCGGCAAAGGCAGTCTGTCATGCTAAGGCTGTCTAGTCCACAGTGCAGAGGCACAGCACAGTCATCCAAAAACCCTCCCCTCTCTCCTGGGTGAAGGAAACTTCCCGTCTGGAAAGTGAAATTAGTTTGAGAAGCTTTAGCGCAAAGCCTCAGCCACACACACACACAACACACACTCCCTCTTAAGATACTTAGCTAGCGAACTTTCTCTTTGTGGTGGGTTTATTTAATCTTCTCCCTACCTGAGCATCACATCAGCCACAGTAAAGTCCTTAGCTTAGTGTGTCAGGATGCCCCTACAGCAAGATCAAGAGGGAGACTTCATTGCCTGGAATCTCTGACTCTATATTTAATTAAATCTAAAGACAGCATTATCTATTTTCCAAAGTTTTCCAATGTGATTTTACAAGTTTTTAGGCACAGTGGCTCAGCTTTCAGAAGCTGTGCAACAAATACTTAAATCTCATGGGCATGCTGTACTGTGTCTCCCAGAATAGCTGCATTTATGCTTCAGCAGAATACATACCTTTTTCCTATCAATGTGTGGTGTACAGACAGACAACACTACTGGGATAGGGAGGAGGACACACTACTGGGATAGGGAGGAGGACACACTACTGGGATAGGGAGGAGGACACTACTGGGATAGGGAGGAGGACACACTACTGGGATAGGGAGGAGGACACACTACTGGGATAGGGAGGAGGACACTACTGGGATAGGGAGGACACTACTGGGATAGGGAGGAGGACACTACTGGGATAGGGAGGAGGACACTACTGGGATAGGGAGGAGGACACACTACTGGGATACGGAGGAGGACTCTACTGGGATAGAGAGGAGGACACTACTGGGATAGAGAGGAGGACACTACTGGGATAGGGAGGAGG
>CM042399.1:33693401-33793401 GCA_023634145.1 Thymallus thymallus
AGACCCGAAGCTTGTTGCCACCAAACGAGGACATAACAGACTATTTAAGCGAGCCAAGTGCTTTGCAGTAATTGCCAGAGGAAGTTCTGAGACATGGTTAAAATAAAACCTGGGGAGATGACAGCACTGTGGAACTGCTTTTTAATCAGGCTAATAGCATGCCGGCCAATAGGGCTTGACAGCTCATTAAAAGACTACAGCCAGTGTTTGGAATAATCTTAGAAATGAAGCACATATTAAGTAGAAAGGAAACGGCAAAAAACATTTCAGCCCAGGGCCGGTTCCAGGCATAAGCAACATAAGCGGTCGCTTAGGGCCCCCAGCCGCAAGAGCTCCCACGACCAACAAGAAAAAATTAATAATAATAAAAATAATAAAGAGTAGAATAAAGCAGGTGCCATTTCTAAATTTGCTTCAGCAGTTTTTCTCTTGTTATTTCAGTCACTCAATGGTAGTTACTCTAGCCTCTAAAGTTGTAGTCATGGCCGAATAACGCCCGGGCACGCAGAAATTTGAATTAGACCAAAAATTAAAGCTATTATCTGAGGATGGTGCTGGAACATCTGACATAAAAAGAAACGGGACAGTTTGATGAAAAAGCTTTAAATAAAGGTTAAAATCCAGGCATGTCACACCCTAGCTAGAAGTGTTAATTTCACAAAGCCCTGACAGCAACAGAAGAGGTAGTCACAGGTTGGCACGGCGACGCAACCACTGTCACTCTAAACACAATGCTGTTGTAACTTTTGCTCTTTGCCCCCAACACAGACAGACACACACACACACACAATCTTGCTGACACACATCTAAATACAAACATACGCACAGTTGTTGCCAAGCAACAGCCATGCTTGCTTGATCAAGTTGACTGTGAGACTTGAGAGTGTGAGTGAAGGATTTTAGTAAAGCCAGTGTTTCTATGTATGTGGATGACTCAACACTATACAGTACATGTCAGCTACTACAGCAACTGAAATGACTGCAACACTTAACAAAGAGCTGCAGTTAGTTTCAGAATGGGTGGCAAGGAATAAGTTAGTACTAAATATTTCAAAAACTAAAAGCATTGTATTTGGGAAAAATCATTCACTAAACCCTAAACCTGAACTAAATCATGTAATAAATAATGTGGAGATTGAGCAAGTTGAGGTGACTAAACTGCTTGGAGTAACCCTGGATTGTAAACTGTGATGGTCAAAACATGTTGATACAACAGTAGCTAATATGGGGAGAAGTCTGTCCATAATAAAGTGCTGCTCTACCTTCTTAACAGCACTATCAACAAGGCAGGTCCTACAGGCTCTAGTCTTGTCACACCTGGACTACTGTTCAGTCGTGTGGTCAGGTGCCAAAAAGAGGGACTTACGAAAATTGCGATTGGCTCAGAACAGGGCAGCACGGCTGGCCCTTAAATGTACACAGAGAGCTAACATTAACAATATGCATGTCAATCTCTCCTGGCTCAAAGTAGAGGAGAGATTGATTTCATCACTACTTGTCTTTGTGAGAAGTATTGACATGTTGAAAGCACTGAGCTGTCTGTTTAAACTACTAGCACACAACTCAGACACCCATGCATAACCCACAAGACATGCCACCAAAGGTCTCTTCACAGTCCCCAAGTCCAGAACAGACTATAGGAGGCGCACAGTACTACATAGAGCCATAGCTACATGGAACTATATTCCACATCAGGTAACTGATGCAAGCAGTAGAATCAGATTTAAAAAACAGATCAAAATACATCTTATGGAACAGCGGGGACTGTGAAGCAACACAAACATAGGCACAGACACATGCATACACACACATGATAACATACACACACGTACACATGGATTTTGTGTTGTAGATACTATGTGGTAGTCGAGTATGGGCCTGAGGGCACACACTTAATGTGTTTAGAATTTTGTAATGAATGTATTGTAATGTTTTTAAAATTGTATAACTTCATTAATTTTGCCAGACCCCAGGAAGAGTAGCTGCTGCCTTGCAGTGAGAAAAGCAACACTGAGACACTCTCTCCATGCACCCTCTCGTGACATATTCTTTATAAAAAAAATACACAAGATATAAAAATAAGAAATAACCAAGACATAGTGTATCACGGACAACCAATTAAACATGGCACTATCTAACATCTGTGGAGAAGGACGAAGGACCATGTTTAACCGAGGTTTCACTCTCTCTCCTACCCAGGGAGACTTTTGAAAAACAAAGGTTTACAGTATGAGTATGTTCAGACAGCTGTGTAGAAAAAAAACTGAAACCGAACCGCCTACAGAAAATCGAATAAAAACAACACTAGTGCTTCACCTTATAGTCACTACTCTGCTGTTTTCTATCACCAGTATGTGACTCTGCATTATGACCATGAAATGTCATTGTGATGCAGCCAACTGCTAAGTAGTTTACTCACCATCTCAGAATGACAGCTGATAAGAGGAAACTGCGGAGAAACGCTCAAAGCGAAACAGCCATATATCTTCTCTCTCCAGGAGCTATTCAAACTGTATAAACATACATAACCTGAGAACTATCAGGCCTCAGGGTTTTGTATATCCAGTATGTTTACTTAATCAGGATGAAGCAATCTTCTAAGCCCAAATACAGCTTGAGACAACTGAAGCTCCTCACTATACACAACAGTCTTAAAGATCTTAGTGACACTCTAGTAAACTAGAAATGAGCAGAATCTGCTCCTGAAAAAGATTAAAGGGATACTGTGAGATTCTGTCAATTCTACTTACCCAGGGTCAGATGAACTCGTGGATACCATTTTTAGCATCTCACTGTATCTCTTTAACAATGCTGTGGAGAGCTTTTTCCAGTACTGAAGAGAATTCCTTATCCTAGTTGTTAAATTATTCAACTTTAGCAGAGTGGTGGTGTTGGCGCTCAACCTGATATTATATTAACCTGTTGCAGCAGTCGTACACTACCGTATGAGATGGACTCTTACCTTTTTCTATAGAGGTAATGCCCATGGAGGGCTGTCCGAGGCTGGCCCTCCTCTCCCACTTGCCCTCGTCAGGGTTGTAGACCTCCACGGAGGACAGGGGGCTCTGTTGGCTGTCCATGCCCCCCATCACCATTACCTGACCCCCCAGGACCACTGCCGACGCCCCCGCCCGGGCTGTAGGGAGCGGAGGTAGCTCTGTCCATGTCTGGCTCTCTATGTCCAGCACCTCAGCAGTGTCTAGAGGCAGGCCTGTCTCACTGCAGCCCCCCAGAACATAGAGCAGGCCTCCGTGGAACACAGGGGTACAGTAGACCCTGCGCGTGGACATTGGGGGGAAAACCTCCCAGTACAGGGACTTGACTGGGCTCACTTCCATCTCGAGAATAGGCATCTCCCCTGAGGCTGGCAGTGGTGATGGGTCATTACACGCACGGAGGGGGTAAAAAGGAGTAAAGACAAGCAAAAATAACAGAGGGAAGCAGGGACACTGCGGCCTCCGGGAGAGAGAGAGAGAGAGAGACTACCTCAGCAATCTGCCAGATGTTTTATTAATTCATTCATGTGTTGATGTTTTAGTGCATGAAACCATCTGCTCTTTCTTTCTCTTTACTCACTCCATTCAAGGGCATTTATTTTGGTAAAAAAAAAATCACTGAAGTTGATTGGTGTGTGCTACTCTCCAGGGAGAAAAATGCAACAACAAGGTTTCGTGAAGGCTTCCGGTGGCGAACACACTTAAAAAGGTGTGCCTGGCTTTATGCGTAATCCCTGTGAAATGTTATTGTCAAGTGGGTGATTGAGCTAGATAAGAAAACTAGGGAGAAAAAGAAACTTGCGATCACGTTCTCAGCCAAAGGCAATTATCATGGGCTCCAGCTACTATGTGAATCGGGTAACAATTAAACAAAGTCTTTAAATGAAAACTCCCTCTGAGTATAATGGGAACAAGCTCTCTGGGTCAGAAAGAATCTTTCTAATTAGACCAAAACTCTAAATCCCAGAAGGTACCTGTCAAGGCCCGACTGGGGTTGATGGGTACCGTCTGTGAGGCTCCCACAGAGATCCCTGGCCTGTGGGGAAAGAAAACAGCCAGCCCTCTGACCCTGTGGAGGATTCAACCGTGGCCAGCCAGCGCTGTGACATTTACATTCAGGGCCATGCCAGGGGGTCCAGGGGGGAGGTGGAGATCTGAAACAGCACGATCCTCACACCAACAGCACAACCCACTCCAAAGGTCACTGCTTCCACTGGGGCTTTCAGGGATCGTGTCGCACCGACAAAGTGTCATTGGCACGCAAGCATAATGTGACAGGAATGGGTGGAAGGAGAGAAAAAGAAAATAATAGGGAAGAGAAGAAGTGAGGAAAGGGGGAGATAGACAGGTAAAAAAGGTATGGGTAGATGTAGAGAGATCCGTAGAGACACGGTCTGGCGAGGCTGCTTGAGTCTTAGTCAGTCTGAAACAGGTGTGAGGAGGATGCAGGGAGTAGTTTCTCCACCCAGAGAGAGCGGATGGACAGATATCTCCTCAGAGATCTCCTGTGTGTTTACAGAACGAGGAGGACTAGCTCTATCAGAGGAAACCCCCTTCTGCACGGCCTCCAGGTGTATCTTCCTCTTTAGGCTTCAGCTGTATCTTCCTCTTAGGCTTCAGCACTATCTTCCTCTTTAGGCTTCATGTGCATCTGTCTCTGACACTCTGAACACTCCGGATCTCTGGGCCTTGTTGATAGGTTACCACGTACATATTTATCCCAGCAACAGCGTACTAGGCCTGTGTGTTAGTTCCTCAAGGTGTTCGATATAAACACACCAGATGCTAGGAGTCAGTTGTGACATCATTAAACAAACAAATGAGCTGAGAACACGATGACTTTTCAGCACTGCAGGCAAAAAAACTAGAACAGTTCGCCAGAGGTGAAAGCAAACGCTTTTTCCCCTCGTAATCAGAGTTGGTGGATTACAAATGCAGGACTTGTTTGCATTCCAGGAGCAGCAATCTGACTCTCCCACGTCAAACTCTTGTTGCTGTTACTCTGTGTTTGGTGTAGTGCAGGGGTGATTGGAGGAGAAGGGTGGAGTTGTGTTGTGGCAGAAGAGGTCCTGGGGGAGTTTACCTAAGAGGTCCTGAAGAAGCTCTTACTGCTGCAGGCGGGGAAAACAAACAGGACAGAACAAGAGAAAAACAATCAATTAACTTGTAGGTACTGTATACTGTGGAGAGGGAGCGATATAGAATGAGAGAGAGAGAGAGAGAGAGAGAGAGATAGAGAGAGAGAGAGAGAGAGAGAGAGAGAGAGAGAGAGAGAGAGAGAGAGAGAGAGAGAGAGAGAGAGAGAGAGAGAGAGAGAGAAAACCAGTTGGCTCAGTAATTTCCTTCCTCCTCAGGTGGGACTACATGTCATGTCATTAGATCAGGCTAAACCAAACCCCAACAGAACGAACCACAGTGGAATCAACTCCCTTGACGACAACCGTCAAATGCACTTTTTATTATTCCCCTCACAGAAAAATACATCAGCAACAGTTAATAGGCTTGATTTCATTTATATTGCAACATTGATCTAGTGCCACTAAATTTCCCGTGGAGTGGGTCGTGGATATATTATTATTATTGTCCCCCAAACCTTCTGAGCTGCAGTGTGCGATCTTAATCTAGATTTAATCTTGTTGATGTTGTGATGGTTTTTTGGAAGGTTTTATGTTGGTGCTTTTCTATATATATACATTTGTGTGTTCTCTGTTTGTGCTTTTCTATAAACCACTTTCTGTGTTCATGCAAGTGACTGATTGAACGAATCCTCACTTTCAGTGTCTGCAATTTGGCAGTACGCCCAGAACCTTGTTTAGAGAAAGGGATATCTCAGTTTTAACCTCTCCAGCGTGCTGACAATAAACAGTGATTCATTTAAGATTTACTTTGAGTGTCCCTGTGTAAGAATTTCCACAACAATGTGTTTTCCTCAATAGGATAATTCAAAGCACTTGACTCTGCAGGCTCAGTCAAGGCCACTAATACTGAGATCAGTGCCATGACAACAATACTATACCATGAACACTTTTATATTCGCCTCACTTAACATCTCTTTATTTCTGACAGTCACTATATTCTTTAAAAAGAATATGTACTCTAAATGAATACCAAATATATATTTCTAAAACAATACATGTCAACAGTAGTATCTTTGAATGGCAGATATTGCATTAAGATTCCCAGATACTGTGGACGATGGTATGTTGGTTTGGATGTGCAAATGCAGATTTCCCCTTTTCACGACTGTATTTCACCTCCTTTTGTTATCTTCTGAGGCTCATTCCCTCTTTTCATCCCTTCATGTGCCGGCTGTCATCATCCCCCCCTTTGCGAGAGCGAGCGAACTGAGCGAGCGAGAGAGAGAGAGTAGAGTGCAGGGGTGATTGGAGGAGATAGATAGATAGATAGATAGATAGATAGATAGATAGATAGATAGATAGATAGATAGATAGATAGATAGATAGATAGATAGATAGATAGATAGATAGATAGATAGATAGATAGATAGATAGATAGATAGATAGATAGATAGATAGATAGATAGATAGATAGATAGATAGATAGATAGATAGATAGATAGATAGATAGATAGATAGATAGATAGATAGATAGATAGATAGATAGATAGATAGATAGATAGATAGATAGATAGCAAAAAAGCTATAAAAATAAATAGCATAGTATGGGTTACAGAGTGTTAGGTGAAAGAAAAAAAGACACAAATATTGCAAGTTGATATAGATAAATAAGGAGTATTTGCATGGTTAACTATACTATACAGGTCGATGGCAGAGAAATACTTAAATAGCTAAAAGTGCGTATGATATAAGTGAGGGTAATAATAGTTTACTTAATATACAGTGTGGTTAAATGAATAGGTAAGAGAGAGAGAGAGAGAGAGAGAGAGAGAGAGAGAGAGAGAGAGAGAGAGAGAGAGAAAGAGAGAGAGAGAGAGAGAGAGAGAGAGAGGACTGTCCAGTTGTGTGGATGATTATACAATGTTTCTTTTAGGGTGCAAATAACATTCACCTGATGTTATAGGAATGTTCCCAGAACACATCTGTTCTTTAAAAGGTTAGTGGAAAGCCTACACAATGTTTTCTTTTTTACAGTTAGTCTGAATTCTGCATTTTAGACTGGATTTATAAATATTTGAATAGATGATATTTTCACAGCTGTTTTCAAAAGAATCAATTTGGGATTGAACAGGCAATCTTTATCTCTGCAGGCAGATGATTGGCTCCTCTGTACCAACTTGTATTCTTGTGTATTCATATGCTTCTTAAATACAGGCTCTGAACCTTCAAAATACATACACATTTTTTTTTTCTCAATTTCAATCATAACACATACAAGCATACAATACCCATTCTGAAATATTATGATACATAATCAAAATACAAAACCAAAGGTTCAATTAAATAATATTTTATTGTTTTAAAGGTCCAATTTAGCAGTTTTAATCTCAATATCAAATAATTTCTAGGTAACAATTTTTTTATTTTATTTTACCTTTATTTTACTAGGCAAGTCAGTTAAGAACATATTCTTATTTTCAATGACGGCCTAGGAACAGTGGGTTAACTGCCTTGTTCAGGGGCAGAACGACAGATTTTTACCTTGTCAGCTCGGGGATTTGATCCAGCAACCTTTCGGTTATGGGCCCAACACTCTAACCACCTGCCGCCCCAATAAAGTACTTTTTACTTTTTTAACTGTTTTCAATTAAAATTCTAAGAAAAAAGCGCATTAGCAAAGAGCAAAATTATAAAATACATTGGTGATTTTAAAACTTCTACAGAGTTCAATAGCTGTGATAGGAGAAAACTGAGGAAAACAAACAATTAACTTGATTGTTTCAGCTTTCACTTTGATGTCATGTTCCCATCCCTCTACAGCAGATGCTGAGGAGTACAGGAATCGTAAAAAATGGTTCTCAATAAATGTACAAAGTGTGTGCACTCCCATTGTGCAGTTCTCCAACGTTGTTGCACATTGGAAAGGTGCAACTGATGATTCAAAGATTTTCCAAAACTCCTCTTTGTATTCAGACTAAGAAAATGTCAACGTCCTCAGAAATGCTATTAATTTTGCAGCAGTCATAAAACATATCACATATAATTAGTCCAACATTTTGTTAAGTTGCAGAATTGCTTTCAGAATAAAAGAGTACTTGGCCCTATTTTTTGTAACCTTAGGTAGTCTGTACCTGACTATCTTGCCCAACCTATTTTTCTGTGCAACCTTGATATTCAATCTCTTATGTATATACTGTACACTATACTATGCCACTATCTTAGTCCAATGCCGCCCTGACATACAGTACTGTGCAAAAGTTTTAGGAAGTTGTGAAAAAATGCTGTAAAGTAAGGGTAACCAGCGATGACTCAGCATTATATGGTCAGCTCTATATAAGAAACAACATTGCCAAAGTAGGTTAGACTCTCAGTCCAACAGCCAAGACTGTTTGACTGACCAGCCTCATTATTGCAATAATTAAATCGATATTAAATAAAGATGATTGTTTGAAGAAAGGACAAAGTCTCTTTCAGTACTGAAATTTCCACAACATCATCAATTCAATATGTAGGTTGAAACACAATCATTAACTAAAACAGAAACAGCTGTGTAGGAGGAATAAAACTGGGTGAGGAACAGCCACTCAGCTAACAAGGTGAGGTTGCTGAAGACAGTTTACTGTCAAAAGTCATACACCATGGCAAGACTGAGCACAGCAACAAGACACAAGGTAGTTATACTGCATCAGCAAGGTCTCTCCCAAGCAGACATTTCAAGGCAGACAGGGGTTTCCAGATGTGGTGTCCAAGCTCTTTTGAAGAAGCACAAAGTAACGGGCAACGTTGAGGACCGTAGACACAGTTGTCGGCCAAGGAAACTTACTGCAGCAGATGAAAGACACATCATGCTTACTTCCCTTCACAATCGGAAGATGTCCAGCAGTGCCGTCAGCTCAGAATTGGCATAAAACAGTGGGACCCTGGTATATCCATCTACTGTCTGGAGAAGTCTGATCAGAAGTGGCCTTCATGGAAGACTTGCGGCGAAAAAGCCATAGCTCCGACGTGGAAAGAAGGCCAAGCGATTCAACTATGCACTAAAACACAGGAACTGATGTGCAGAAAAATGGCATGGTTGTAGCAGAAGGCAGTTTGTTCACCAAAGGGCTGGAGAGCGGTACACAAATGAGTGTCTGCAGGCAACAGTGAAGCATGGTGGAGGTTACTTGTAAGTTTGTGGCTGCATTTCTGCAAATAGAGTTGGGGATTTGGTCAGAATTAATGGTCTCCTCAATGCTGAGAAGTACAGGCAGAAACTTATCCAACATGCAATACCATCAGGGAGGCATCTGATTGGCAGATTCAACTCCACACATGTGCAGCTTGTCAACATATGAACTGCAAAACATATGGTTGTGTTTGTATGATTAAATGTTGTTCAAATGTCCTATGAATTAAATTAAAATACTGTGAGTCTAAATCACCTTGTAGTGGGCCTACAATACAGTCCGCAAATGTGAATTGCAATTACATCTGGAGAGACACATAATGGGGATGTATTCCAATCTGCTTTATGGAGCTAAACGTTTAAATGTTGTGGAAATATTAGGCAACATTTTCGAAATGTTCTTGAAATCAGGGGCGCCACTTATGGTGGGGACATAAGTGGGGGTCCTACCTCAGAATCTGGGGGCATCTTAAGCTTATTTTCTGCATTTCTACACAAACTAATATGAGCCTTTTGCGGTCACTTTTATTGTAAATGAGAATAGAATATGTTCAGGGCCTAAAATTACCACCAGCCACCTGCCAAATGCGGATAGATTTTGGCATTGGTGGGTAAGATGTCTATTTCACTAGCCACGTTGGCGGGTGGTCAGGGCTCCACAGTGCGAGTATTTCACTAGAGTTTGTGAATAAAAATAGCCAAGTATGATTACATTTATAGTTAAACCTTGCGCTGCAACACTGCCTGAATGGGGGCTGTGCGCACCTGAAGATCTGAGTGAAAGATTAATTTTTAGAAGCGCTGAGCACAGGCATAAAAGTTTAAATGAAAGTCTACTGAAGTGAGGCTTTGTCTTTGTTTCTTGGCTATTTACATTATTTTGTTCAAAAGCTAGGTTGTTTTTCAATGTTTGAGTCTCAACTGCTAGGGAAGAGAAGACAAAGCTGCTACTAGGACTGCTTTGAAACAACAGACTGGGATGTGCTCTGTGGGGCTCATGGGGAGGACATTGATGGACTTGACTGACTGCATAACGTACTATATAAATGTTTGTGTAGACACCATTGTACCCACCAGGAAGGTATGCTGTTTTCCAAATAATAAACCCTGGGTCACCAGCGACCTGAAGGCCCTGCTGAATGAGAAGAAGAGGGCCTTCAAGGAGAGGGACAAGGACAAGGACAAATTGAAATGTGTCCAGAGGGAGCTGTAGTTGCGGATTGCTGAGGGGAAGAGAGTGTATAAGGAAAAGATGGAGGACAAGCTGAGGCAGAGCCAGGTGAGAGAGGTGTGGAAGGGTATGAGAAATATCACTGGCTTCAAAAAGTCAAACAGTGGGCAGACGGAGGGGACCCAGGACAGAGCCAATGAGCTGAACCAATTTTTTAACAGGTTTGATACTGGCCCTGTCCACCTCCCTTCCAGCTCCCCAGGCCACACACCCTCACGGCTGTCCCACCCCCACTTTGCTCACAACACCTCTGCTGAGACAATCAGTGACCCCAACTCCACCCCTGCACCCCCTGGACTGATCCTCAACACCCCCCCTTCCCCCACCTCCCCACCTGGGCTGGCATTCACCACCAACCAAGTGAAGAGAGAGCTGGAGAGAATACATCAGTGGAAAGCGGCGGGCCCTGATGGCATCAGCCCAAGGGTGCTTAGCGTCAACTGTGTGGAATACTCCAGCATCTCTTCAACCTTAGAAAGGGTCCCTGTGCTGTGGAAAACATCCTGCCTCGTCCCAGTGCCCAAGAAGGCACACCCCACTGTCCTGAATGACTTCAGACCTGTAGCGCTAACATCCCACATCATGAAGACCCTGGAAAGGTTAGTCCTCGCTCACCTCAGACCCCAGGTGTGTACATCACTGGACCCCCTGCAGTTTACATACCATCGCAATCATCTACCTTCTGCAGAGGGCCTACTCTCACCTGGACAACGCAGGTTGCACTGTGAGGGTTATGTTTTTTGACTTCTCCAGTGCCTTCAATACCATTCAGCCCCTGCTACTGGGTGAGAAGATGAAGAGGATGAAAGTGGAAGCACCCTTAGTCTCTTGGGTCACGGACTACCTGACCGGTAGGCCACAATTTGTGCGACTACAGAGCTGTGTTTCAGAACGGGCAGGGAACGGTCCTGTCCCCCTTCCTGTTCACCCTCTACACCTCAGACTTCAGATATAATTCTGAAACATGCCACCTACAGAGGTTCTCGGATGACACCGCAATTGTAGGGTGCATCAGGGGTGGGCAGGAGGAGGAGTACAGGAGCACAAATCAGTGACTTTGTGTTGTGGTGTGAGCAGAACCACCTTCAGCTCAACATCAGCAAAACAAAGGAGATGGTGGTGGACTTCAGGAGAACCAAGGCACAACTGACTGCAGTCCCTATACAGGGGATGGATGTGTAAATGGTTGGGTCATACAAGTTCCTGGGAGTCCATATGGACAATAGGCTGGAATGGGCTGGTAACACCGGGGCCCTGTACAAAAATGGCCAGAGCCGACTCTACTTTCTGAGGAGGCTCAGGTCCTTCAATGTGTGCAGTAAACTACTGCATACCTTCTACCAGTCTGTGGTGGCCAGTGCCATCTTTTTTGCAGTGGTGTACTGGGGAGCCAACATAAAAGCCGGTGATACTTCTCGGGTAAATAAGCTGATCAGGAAGGCTAGCTCTGTCCTGGGGATGAGCCTTGACACTCTAGAGGAGGTGGCGGAGAGACGGATCCTGGCCAAACTGCTGGCCATCATGGACAACGTCACCCACCCTCTGCATGCCATGGTTATGACGCAGAGGAGCACCTTCAGTCACAGACTGATCCCACTGCGGTGTGCCAGAGAACACTACAGGAGGTCCTTCCTGCCGGCGGCTATTAGACTATATAATGCTTCGCCGGGGTGCCATGCCGTCGGCAACATAGATCTGGAACTGTTGGGGTGCTAGGACCTAGCTTAACAATTATGCATCCATCCGTGAGTAACTCTGGTCTGTAATCACATTCACTCAGGACTTATTTATTCATTCAGGTCTGTATATACAGTGGGGAGAACAAGTATTTGATACACTGCCGATTTTGCAGGTTTTCCCACTTACAAAGCATGTAGAAGTCTGTAATTTTTATCATAGGTACTCTTCAACTGTGAGTGACAGAATCTAAAACAAAAATCCAGAAAATCACATTGTATGATTTTTAAGTTATTAATTTGCATTTTATTGCATGACATAAGTATTTGATACATCAGAAAAGCAGAACTTAATATTTGGTACAGAAACCTTTGTTTGCAATTACAGAGATCATACGTTTCCTGTAGTTCTTGACCAGGTTTGCACACACTGCAGCAGGGATTTTGGCCCACTCCTCCATACAGACCTTCAGGTTTGGGGGCTGTCGCTGGGCAATACAGACTTTCAGCTCCCTCCAAAGATTTTCTATTGGGTTCAGGTCTGGACACTGGCTAGGCCACTCCAGGACCTTGAGATGCTTCTTACGGAGCCACTCCTTAGTTGCCCTGGCTGTGTGTTTCGGGTTGTTGTCATGCTGGAAGACCCAGCCACGACCCATCTTCAATGCTCTTACTGAGGGAAGGAGGTTGTTGGCCAAGATCTCGCGATACATGACCCCATCCATCCTCCCCTCAATACAGTGCAGTCGTCCTGTCCCCTTTGCAGAAAAGCATCCCCAAAGAATGATGTTTCCACCTCCATGCTTCACGGTTGGGATGGTGTTCTTGGGGTTGTACTCATCCTTCTTCTTCCTCCAAACACGGCGAGTGGAGTTTAGACCAAAAAGCTCTATTTTTGTCTCATCAGACCACATGACCTTCTCCCATTCCTCCTCTGGATCATCCAGATGGTCATTGGCAAACTTCAGACGGGCCTGGACATGCGCTGGCTTGAGCAGGGGGACCTTGCGTGCATTGCTGGATTTTAATCCATGACGGCGCAGTGTGTTACTAATGGTTTTCTTTGAGACTGTGGTCCCAGCTCTCTTCAGGTCATTGACCAGGTCCTGCCGTGTAGTTCTGGGCTGATCCCTCACCTTCCTCATGATCATTGATGCCCCACGAGGTGAGATCTTGCATGGTGCCCCAGACCGAGGGAGATTGACCATCATCTTGAACTTCTTCCATTTTCTAATAATTGCGCCAACAGTTGTTTCCTTCTCACCAAGCTGCTTGCCTATTGTCCTGTAGCCCATCCCAGCCTTGTGCAGGTCTACAATTGTATCCCTGATGTCCTTACACAGCTGTTTGATTGAGTGTGTGGAGTCTGTTTGATTGAGTGTGTGGACAGGTGTCTTTTATACAGGTAACGAGTTCAAACAGGTGCAGTTAATACAGGTAATGAGTGGAGAACAGGAGGGCTTCTTAAAGAAAAACTAACAGGTCTGTGAGAGCCGGAATTCTTACTGGTTGGTAGGTGATCAAATACTTATGTCATGCAATAAAATTAAAATTAATTATTTAAAAATCATACAATGTGATTTTCTGGATTTTTGTTTTAGATTCCGTCTCTCACAGTTGAAGTGTACCTATGATAAAAATTACAGACCTCTACATGCTTTGTAAGTAGGAAACCCTGCAAAATCGGCAGTGTATCAAATACTTGTTCTCCCCACTGTACATACTCATGTACACGTGCATAATTGCAAGTAATTCTTGGACTTAACTTACGTAGTCATTCACTCAGGAATGCATATTAGTATCCTGCCAGTTGCATCTTTTCTCATTGCTTTTAGTATATCGAATGTGCAATACGTGCAGTTATCTGTAATTAAACCCTGCACACTAAGGACTGTATTTTAAGGGAATTACTATTATTACCCCAAATTATATCACACACACATTTAGCTATGTAAGTATCTCTTCCTGTCATTTACCTGTACAGTTTATGTAACCATGCAAGTATTCACTTACCTGTAAATATAACTGTATATTTACCTGTACAGTGAACACTTTTGTCTCATCTGTGATATTTTGGTTAAAAGACTCAGGTCACAAAAAATGTAATGATATTAAACAATATACCACATGACTTCTTACTAGTAATACATTTATTGTTTTAGAAACATTACAAAGCATGCTCAAATGTAGTTGTTTTTTGTTGGTGTAATTTTAGCAGGTATAGAGGTCCTAGATGGCAGGGAGCGCACTACCCTCTGTAGCACCTTGCGGTCGAATGCCAAGCAGTTGCCATACTAAGCGTTGATGCTGCCAGTCAAGATGCTCTCAATGGTGCAGCTGTATAACTTCTTGAGGATCTGAGGACCCATTCCGAATCTTTTCAGCTTCCTGAGGGGAAAGAGGCATTGTTATTCCTTCTTCACAATTGTGTCGGTGTCTGTGGACCATGATAATTCCTTAGTGATGTGGACACCGAGGATCTTGAAGCTGAAGTTGCAACACTGCCAGGTCACTGACATCCTCCCTATAGGCTGTCTCATCGTCGTCGGTGATCAGGCCTACCACTGTTGTGTCAGTGGTTGGCCTACAGACTGGGTCAGTGAGAGGTTGAACATTTCAGTGAAGACACTTGCCAGCTGGCCAGCATATGCTCTGAGTACGTGTCCTGGTAGTCCGTCTGGCCCCACGGCCTTGTTTAAAGGTCTTACTCACATCGGATACGGAGAGCAAGATCACACAGCTAGTGCTCTTATGCATGGTTTAGTGTTGCTTTACTCAAAGTGAGCATAGCTTATGTTCAATGAATAGGAATATATTACCGAACAAATGTTTGCTGTTATCCTGTTTATCTTTTAACAACTTAGTAGTTACTGTATTTCTGACTGTGCTGTTCTTTCTTTTTGCAACATGAAATCACTCTCAGTTGCCATGTGGAATATTCAGGGCCTAAACTCATCAACCTTTCGACTGAAGAGTTTAGAACTAGTGTTTAAAAAAAATCTTAAAGATGTTGACGTCATCATTCTGCAGGAGACATGGAGTAAGGCAGACATTGTCACTCACTGTCCCACAGGCTACAGAGAGGTACTTGTGCCCTCACAGAAACACAGATCTGTCAAGAAGCAGGCTCTGGAGGATTGATCATTTGGTACAAATCCAAACTACAAAATCTAATTTATCCCCTCAAAATTGGTAAATATCACCAATTTCACATTAATCTCCCCATAGAAACAACATTGACAGCACCATCAACAAAAACGGAAGGGATCTGTTGCAGCTCTGTCGAAGACTGGGTTTGTACTTTGTCAATGATAGGTTAGGGGGGACTCTGAGGAGATTCACCTATTGCTCACCTCTTGACCACAGCACAGTAGACTATATGATAACAGATATCGACCCTTTCTCTCTCAGCTCATTCACCGTCAAGCCACTAACACCTCTGTCTGATCACAGACAAATTAAGTTGTTCCGCAAAAGAAGAGACATGGAAACAACCACACATTCACAGCCCAGTAAGCTGTACAACATCAGATATTCATACAGATGGGCCCAAAACAGCACAAAAGAATACCAGAATGCAACCAGTAACCAACATATCCAAACACTCTTAAAATAGTGACATATGAACAACCCATTTTAAAACACTCTACAATAACGTTCAAAATGACACAAACGTAAAACAATGCCAAATTCATGAGAAGTTGAATGGATTAGAAAAAGCTATAAAGGATCATCAAAATCCATTGGACCCCAATTACTGACCAGGAGCTCTATAAGAAACTTCAGGCCCTCAAATTTAAAAAAGCATGCAGACCTCATGGCATCCTAAATGAGAAGCTCAAATTCACTACTGCAAAATGTCAACTGGCTATATTAAATCTGTTTAATTTCATCCTGAGTGTAGGTTATTTCCCAGACATCTGGAATCAAGGACTCATAACCCCAATCTTTAAGAACGGAGACAAATCTGACCCTAACAATTCCAGAGGCATGTGTGAACAGCAACATGGGGAAGGTTTTCTGTAGCATTATACATGTAAGAGTTCTACACTTCCTTAATAAGCACAATGTCTTGAGTAAAAGCCGATCATATTTACACCCTACACACCCTGATAGATAAACATGTCCACCAAAATAATACCAAAATATATGTTTGCTTTATCGACTTCCAAAAAACATTTGATTCTATTAGGCATACAGGACTGTTCTACACATTTATTGAAAGTGGTGTAGGGGGTAAAGCATGACAGAATTAAATCAATGTATACTGGCAATACGTGCAGCATCAAAATTGGCAAGAAAATAACAGAATTCTTTAACCAGGGGCGGGGCCTCCGCCAGGGTTGCAATCTGAACCCTGCACTCTTCAATATTTACATCAATGAATTGGCCATTATTCTAGAAATCCTCACTCTGGTGTTAGTCTCCACAATTCAGAGGTTAAATGACTGCTCTTCACAGATTACCTGTGCCTGCTGTCACCCACAGCACATGGTCTACAGCAGAGCCTGGACCTGCTAGGGCAGTACTGCCAGACCTGGGCCCTGGCAGTAAACCACAAAAAGACTAAAGTAATGATTTTCCAGAGAAGATCCAGATCTCAGGGAATTAGACCAAAGTTCTCAATTGGTCCAAAAAATATAGTGTACTGCCATTGAAATCAAATTAAAATTAAAATACCTATTCAAATTTGTCATTGAACCAATTGCACTTTATGGCAGTGAGGTGTGGGGTCCTGACTGTAGGGAGGCTTATGTCTTCTCTATGTTGCCACGGTCAGGGCCTGACAGAGTTCTATCGAACCCTATGTGGTGAATTTGTGTTTGGTCCCCAATGAGAGGCAGCTGCTATGCGTTGTCTCTAAATGGGGACCCTATTTAAGTTGCTCTCTTTACCACCTGCATTGTGTGATATTGTTGTGTTATTGTGCTTGTGTGCCTAACACACGCTACGGTTGTGTTTGCTCCTTTTCTTGTTTTCTTAGTCAAATAAAGTATGACTACCTTCCTCAGCGCTGCGCCTTGGTCCGTTCATACACACGTTCGTGACACAAACTTCCCATTGAAACCCTACATGCAGAGTTCTGTAAGATTCTCCTACATGTCCAGAGGAAAACTACAAACAATGCATGCAGGGCAGAATTAGGCAAATATCCACTAATAATAATAAAATAAAAAATAAAAAGTTTGGGAAAATACAGCGACCCCCTCTCATATCATTACCAAGCCCTGTAATACCAAGAGTCCCCTCATCCAGCTGGTCCTGGGGCTGAGTTCAGAAACCTGAACCATCCAGCTGGTCCTGGGGCTGAGATCACAAAACTGAACCATCCAGCTGGACCTAGGGCTGAGATTACAAACCTGAACCATCCAGCTGGTCCTGGGGCTGAGATCACAAACCTGAACCATCCAGCTGGTCCTAGGGCTGAGATTACAAACCTGAACCATCCAGCTGGTCCTGGGGCTGAGATCACAAACCTGAACCATCCAGCTGGTCCTGGGGCTGAGATCACAAACCTGAACCATCCAGCTGGTCCTGGGCTGAGATCACAAACCTGAACCATCCAGCTGGTCCTGGGGCTGAGATCACAAACCTGTTCTACATTTACATTTTAGTCATTTAGCAGACACTTTTATCCAGAGGAACTTACAGTTAGTTAGTTCATACATGTTAATACTTTTTTTTGTACTGGTCCCCCGTGGGAATCAAACCCACAACCCTGGCATTGAAAGCGCCATGCTCTACCATCTGAACTGTACAAACAGCTGTACATTTCGATGAAACATGGTGATGCACCAAAATTGCCTGCCCTGGAAGCCTGTGTTTCAGACATAAGGAAGTGGATGGCGGCAAATCTTTTACTTTAAAATTCTGACAAAACAGAGATGCTAGTTCTAGGTCCCAAGAAACAAAGAGATCTGCTTTTGGATCTGACAATTAATCTTGATGGTTGTACAGTCGTCTCCCAAAAAACTGTGAAGGACCTTGATCTCTCTTTTAATGAACATTATCAAGAATATTTCAAGGATAGCTTTTTTCCATCTTCGTAACATTGCAAAAATCTGACATTTTTTGTCCAAAAATGATGCGGAAAAGCTAATCCATGCTTTTGTCACCTCTAGATTAGATTACTGCAATGCTCTACTCTCTGGCTACCCGGATAAAGCACTAAATAAACTTCAATTAGTGCTAAACACGGCTGCTAGAATCCTGACTAGAACCAAAAGATTTGATCATATTACTCCCGTGCTAGCCTCTCTACACTGGCTTCCTGTTAAGGCTAGGGCTGATTTCAAGGTTTTACTGCTAACCTACAAAGCATTACATGGGCTTGCTCCTACTTATCTCTCAGATTTGGTCCTGCCGTACATACCTACACGTACGCTCCGGTCACAAGACGCAGGCCTCCTTATTGTCCCTAGAATCTCTAAGCAAACAGGTGGAGGTAGGGCTTTCTCCTATAGAGCTCCATTTTTATGGAATGGTCTGCCTATCCATGTGAGAGACGCAGACTCCGTCTCAACCTTTAAGTCTTTACTGAAGACTCACCTCTTCAGTATGTCCTATGATTGAGTGTAGTCTGGCCCAGGGGGCCAGGGTGAACGGCAAGGCTCTGGAGCGACGAACCACCCTTGCTGTCTCTGCCTGGCCGGTTCCCGTCTCTCCATTAGGATTCTCTGCCTCTGACCCTATTACGGGGGCTGAGTCACTGGCTTACTGGTGCTTTCCATGCCATCCCTAGGAAGGGTGCGTCACTTCCTGTCCGGTTTGTCGCCCCCTCTGGCTTGTGCAGTGGAGGGGATCTTTCGTGGACTTTACTCAGCCTTGTCTCAGGGTAGTAAGTTGGTGGTTGTTGATATCCCTCTATGAACATTTGAACATCTTGGAGAAAGAACTGGCCTTAATGGCCATGAATTGTTATAATCTCCACCCGGCACAGCCAGAAGAGGACTGGCCACCCCTCAAAGCCTGATCCTCTCTAGGTTTCTTCCTAGGTTTTGCCTTTCTAGGGAGTTTTTCCTAGCCACCGTGATTCTACATCTGCATTTCTTGCTGTTTGGGGTTTTAGGCTGGGTTTCTGTATAGAACTTTGTGACATCGGCTGATGTAAAAAGTGCTTTATAAATACATTTGATTGATTGATTGATTGATTGATTGATTGATTGATTGATTGATTGATTGATTGATTGATTGATTGATTGATTGATTGAGCTACACGGGACTACTACTAACACACTGAAGCCTCAGGACCAGAACATCCAATCAATCAGATCAAAACAAATTACAACACAGTCAAAACAAAACTACTATTACTTACTGGGAAGCACAAAGCAAAATGCAGTGCTATCTGGCCCTAAATCGACATTACACCGTGGCAAACTATTTGACCATGGTTACTGATTAAAACCTTTAAAAAACCAAAGTACAGGCTCAGTGAGCACAGCCTTGCCATTGAGAAGGGTAGACACAGGAAAACCTGGCTCCCTGTAGAGGAAAGGCTGTGCAACCACTGCACCACAGAACCTGAGACAGAGCTGCATTTCCTGACAAAATGTAAAAGATATAAAACAATTAGTGTAATTTCCCAAAATGTTAAACCCTTATAAAAGGTTTCAAAAAGCCCTCTCTGACGAGGATAGGCTACCCGTCCTGTTGGGGGAGGAACAGAGAGCTGTGGGTCTACCCGTCCTGTTGGGGGAGGAACAGAGAGCTGTGGGGCTACCCGTCCTGTTGGGGGAGGAACAGAGAGCTGTGGTTTGGCAACGCACTACATTGCTACATTCATATTGTACATCTCCAAAGTAAGCTTTGGCAATATGTATTTACAGTTGAAGTTGAAAGTTTAAACTCAGTTTTTCACAATTCCTGACATTTAATCCTAGTAATCCTGTCTTAGGTCAGTTAGGATCACCACTTTATTTTAAGAATGTGAAATGTCAGATTTTATTTTTTTCATCACATTCCCAGTGGGTCAGAAGTTTACATACACTCAATTAGTATTTGGTAGCATTTCCTTTAAATTGTTTAACTTGGGTCAAATGTTGTTTCAGGTAGCCTTCCACAAGCTTCCCACAATAAGTTGGGTGAATTTTGGCCCATTCCTCCTGACAAAACTGGTGTAATTGAGTCAGGTTTGTAGGCCTCCTTGCTCGCACAGGCTTTTTCAGTTCTGCCCACAAATGTTCTATAATTTCTATGTATTGAGGTCAGGGCTTTGTGATGGCCACTCCAATACCTTGACTTTGTTGTCCTTATGCCATTTTTCCACAACTTTGGAAGTATGTTTGGGGTCATTGTCCATTTGGAAGACCCATCTGCGACCAAGCTTTAACTTCCTGACTGATGTCTTGAGATGTTGATTCAATATATCCACAATTTTCCTTCCTCATGATGCCATCTATTTTGTGAAGTGCACCAGTCCCTACTGCAGCAAAGCAGCCCCATCTTTGCCCCCATGTGCAGTTGCAAACTGTAGTCTGGCTTTTTTATGGCGGTTTTGGAGCAGTGGCTTCTTCCTTGCTGAGCGGGCTTTCAGTTTATGTCGATATAGGACTCGTTTTACTGTGGATATAGATACTTTTGTACCTGTTCCCTCCAGCATCTTCACAAGGTCCTTTGCTGTTGTTCTGAGATTGATTTCAGGCGTTTGGAAATTGTTCCCAAGGATGAACCAGACTTGTGGAGGTCTCCAATTCTTTTCGGAGGTTTTGGCTGATTTCTTTTGATTTTCCCATGATGTCGAGCAAAAAGGCACTGAGTTTGAAGGTAGGCCTTGAAATACATCCAAAGGTACACCTCCAATTGACTGTCAAATTATGTCAATTAGCCTATCAGAAGCTTCTAAAGCCATGACATCATTTTCTGGAATTTTCCAAGCTGTTTAAAGGCACAGTCAACATAGTGTGTGTAAACTTCTGACCCACTGGAATTTTGATAGGGAATTATAAGTTAAATAATCTGCCTGTAAACAATTGTTTGAAGAATTACTTGTGTCATGCACAAAGTAGATGTCCTAACTATAGTTTGTTAACATTTGGAGTGGTTGAAAAATGTGTTTCAATGACTTCAACCTAAGTGTATGTAAACTTCCGACTTCAACTGTACATTGTTTAGTCATGCCAATAAAGCAAATTGAATTGAGAGACAGACAGACAGAGAGCGAGAGGAACCCATATTTATGTTTATAATTTTAAATGTTTTTATTCTTTTTGAACTTCTGAGTGTAATGTTTACTGTTCTATGTCACATGCTTTGGCAATGTTAACATACTGTATGTTTATCATGCAGAGAGAGAGAGAGGGAGGGAGAGGGAGAGGGAGAGGGAGAGGGAGAGGGAGAGGGAGAGGGAGAGGGAGAAAGAGAGAGAGAGAGAGTAAGACGCAGGGGTAGAGAGAGAGAGAAAGAATGTGAGAGCTAAATAGTGAGATACCATGTGTGAGAAAAAGAAAGAGACAGAGAGACAGAAAGAGAGACAGAAAGAGCGAGAGTGACAGACAGAGAGAGACAGAAAGAGAGAGAGGGAGAGAGAGAGAGAGAGACAGAGCCAAAGAGAGAGAGAGACAGAGAGACAAAGAGAGAGACAGACAGACA
Organism: Thymallus thymallus; assembly: GCA_023634145.1. NCBI lineage: Eukaryota > Metazoa > Chordata > Actinopteri > Salmoniformes > Salmonidae > Thymallus > Thymallus thymallus. The sequence goes on from CM042399.1 coordinate 33,715,142, forward strand.
GAGAGAGAGAGAGACCGACAGACAGAGAGAGAGATAGAGAGAAATGTACAGTATGTATTAGGAGCTAGAGACATAAATGTTTGTTTTGTTTTTAAAGCTCACAGCTTTAACTGCCACTCTGATGAAACAGCAGGAGAAATGGCCACTGCTGCCCCTTAGGTCAACTGTCCAAATCAGACACTTCACTGGCCCACACCATGAAGACAGCCCAGCCCACCTGAGATAATCAGAACTGAAGGCCCTTGTAATAATAAGCACCACACAACAAAGGCATGACCCGAGGCTCACATACAAGGGTTCATCTGGGTTCATCCACCAGTCCTCATCATCCTACTCTCATCAGTAGTAAAGTAAAGTGATGTTTGAACTCTGAAGTGTTACAGATTGTCCAATATGCATTTAAAGGTAATTTTCAATGGAGTCGACATACGCAGTGTTTACTGTGAATGCAGTCTCCACTAACATGGGAACATAGACTTTAAATTTAAATCACGCTATAAGGCTGAACTTCTGCGATATGGTTTGAATAGAGCCCTTAGTCTATCCAGAGGGGATCTAAGAACAGAACACAGGATTCCACTGAAGTGTTTGGAACCTAACTGAGCTGAGAGAGAGAGTGGCGATCATTATGAGATAGAGTGACTGTCATTAGAACGGTGCCCTCCTCTTAGTCCTATCTGAAGAGCTACAGGGGACCTGTTCCAGCACAGAGTAACATCTACCACCACTTGCATTATACAGTGTTAGTGACAGTTGTCATCATGGCAGAGGGAGTGTAGGACTGACTAACAGTGTCAGTCCTACACTCCCTCTGCCATGAGAGGGAGGGAGAGAGACAGGAAATAGGAGACCACCACAGCTAAATCTGTGGCCAACAGGGCACTTGTGGTGACAAAACACATATCCCTTCATTGATGAAAATGTGTCCACAGAGAGCAAGCAGAGCAGCGCTGGCACTTTCTCCCTGGGCAGCAGCTTTTTGCCATTACTGGTTGGGTGTCTAGGGACTTATATTCCATTCAGCTCATACTGCTGAACCTTGATTCCCCTGGGCCTCATGTCCTCTTTCAATAGATAGAAGGAAGGGAGAGAGAGAGGTAAGATGGGGGGGGGGGGGGGCAGAGAGAATAAGAGAGGGTGTGTGAAAGACATGCATGAATAAAAAGAAGAGACCTAGGGAGAGAAACAGAGGGAGGCATGATGAAGGAAGAGAAACAGCCAACAGAGAGACAGTAAGGATGGAATAGGAAATGAGGAAAAGCAATGGGAGTCAACAAAAGACACTGACCAAACTCGGACGACGCTGGGCCAATTGTGCGGCGCCCTATGGGACTCCCAATCAAGGCCGGTTGTGATACAACCTGGATTCGAACCAGGTTGTCTGTAGTGACACCTCTAGCACTCTACCACTGCGCCACTTGTGAGCCCAAAAGATGTAAACTTTCCGTGGGAATTAACTGGAATATATGGGAATTAACAGAAATATATGCAAATTAATATTAATACCATTTAAATGTTGATGGTTTTTGCATTGGTTATATTTACCATATCATATGGAGACAGAAACATAAATGTTTTACCTTATCATAATACCTTATCATAAGTATACATAATTGCAAATGATTAAATCCTTCCAATATATATATATTTTAAACTATTTAGTTACGAATTGAACTTTAATTAAATGAGTTGCTTCACATGGGATGATTTCACTGAACAACAAAAGAAAGGGAATATTGAATGATCCCCAATGATCCATCACATCTCCCAAAAACGTTTTCAACATACATCTATAAAATGATAGTCTAGAAACTAAAGCTTTGGTTGTCTTCCTCTCAGGATTCCATGTCTTCTCCCTGGGCCTCCTCAATGTCCACCTCTTGAAAATCAGACTGAGGCCTCAACTTCACTGTCACTTTCCAACCTTGTTGATGATGGCTCGTTGTCAGGCTCAAAAAGCCTCAAATTTGCCTGGATGGCCACAATTTTTTGGCCAACTTGTCGCGTGCTTTGGTGTGTGTGTTCCCAAACAAGGTCCTGTCGCGCTCTGAGGCGGCTGATGTTGGTGGGATTTGGAGGTTGATGGAGGCAACAGGGGAAAGAGCCTTAGATCCACAAAGTCCCTTCCACCAGGTGGCTGATGAGATATGTTGGCACGGCTGCCATATAGCATCTCCATCCCAAAGCCCTTGCTTGGAAGTGTACTTCGCCAGACTGCCAAGAATCTTGTCCTCATCCATTCCAAGGTGGCGAGACACGGTAGTGATGACTCCATAGGCCTTGTTGATCTCTGCACCAGACAGGATGCTCTTGCCAGCATACTTGGGGTCCAACATGTATGCTGCGGCATGTATGGGCTTCAGGCAGAAGTCTTCACGCTTTTTGATGTATTTCAGAACTGCAGTTTCCTCTGCTTGGAGCAACATTGTAGTGGGCAGGGCAGTACGGATTTCTTCTCTTACATCTGCAAGCAGAGTCTGAACATCAGACAGGATGGCATTGTCTCCCTCAATCCGTGCAATGGCTACTGCTATAGGTTTCAGGAGTTTCAGGCTGCTTACCACTCTCTCCCAAAATACATCATCCAGGAGGATCCTCTTGATGGGGCTGTCCATATCGGCAGACTGTGATATGGCCATTTCTTGGAGAGACTCCTTCCGCTCCAGGAGCCTGTCAAACATGATGACAACTCCACCCCAACGGGTGTTGCTGGGCAGCTTCAATGTGGTGCTCTTATTCTTCTCACTTTGCTAGTTGAGGTTGATTGCTGCTATAACCTAACCATTTCCTTGGCTCGCTTGTAGAGTGTATCCATTGTTTTCAGTGCCATGATGTCCTTGAGGAGCAGATGCATGAGCAGTGCATGAGCAGCATAGCCAAATGGGTGTGATGTGAGAGCAGGACTCCTCCCCTTTAGACCAAGCAGCCTTCATGTTCGCAGCATTGTCTGTCACCAGTGCAAATACCTTCTGTGGTCCAAGGTCATTGATGACTGCTTTCAGCTCATCTGCAATGTAGAGTGGTGTGAGAGAGGAGCAGCACTCTTGTGTGTCTGTTGTCCCTTGTCCCTGTTGTCTGTGCTCTTGTAGAATACAGGTTGCATTTCCATTGAGTCAAAACATTCTGATTCAAGGAGGACCATGAGCTGTTGCTATCGATAAGGTGTCTGATTCATAATTTTCACCTCGAATAGAAGTAGAGGGACTTTTGTCAGAGGTTGCTTGTTGTGAGCGGAACTTTTGTCAGAGGAACTTTATGCACTTCTTGCAAATGAATGCACACAGATTTTCCTTCTACATTCGCTGCAGTGAAATGTCTCCACACATCAGATAGTGCCCGTGGCATTTTCATGTAAAGATTAGAAAAAAATAATAATAATACAATTCCATGTACAGATAAATAGTTACGCAGTTAGATTAAACAACTCCTTTGTAAGATAATTGTTTTAAAATTAAACATGTATGGAAACAGGTGAATTAACACTCCTCGGTTAGCAGGCTCAAGCAAACTAAAACCCACACGGTAGCAAAAACTAACTAGCAGAAATTGTTAACACGTTAGAAATTATCTAAACACACTTTGCTATAAGCTACTATTTACTAGTTAAAAAATCATGTACAGTGGGGAGAACAAGTATTTGATACACTGCCACCCAGTATTGTAATCAAAACTTACCAGAAAGCATGTAGTCCTTGGCTCAGACAGTGTAGTACTGTGGGCTCAAAAGCATCTCATTAGTGTGCAAGATCTTGAGAATCAGCTTTACATGTGACGGAAGAGTGTACTGCACATGTGATGGAAGAATGCACTGTGCATGCAGAGGGTTGCAATTCCATTGAATTGTGGATAGTGTAAGGTATAATTATTGGTTTTAGGCATTAATATCATAAGTCTGCTATGCAACCTGCCATTGTCAGTGTGTAAACTATGTTTAAGCAAGGATTAAGGCCTACTTCAATGTACAAGTTAAGAGAGCAGAAACTGTGTGGTTAATTATAAAGTGAGGCTAGTGATGTTTCACAAGCTAGAGAGTTAGCTACATGAGAGACCACTAAGTACTGAAAGTGCAACAACTGGAACTGAACGTACGATCATGTCCTTGACACCACCTGCAAAGCTACGAGATAACAACAACGCCTGACAATAGGAGTGCGTCACGAGGCTGGGACCAGCCTGCACGCCAACGATAGGCTGAGTAAGTCTAAACCACACTCAGCCTCTACTCTGACAGGCCAGAAGCGAGCGGGAACTATTCTGTCGGGAGTATTTGAGTAAGAACAAAGCATGTGACACCTAGTTCTCTGTCCGCCCTGCGTGGTGTTTCAGTGAGCCCGTATACGAACCTTCATACTTATCATCTATACATTTGCATTTAATAAACTTAGCTTGGTTTGAAACAGCTCCTAATGTCTTCTCTTATTCCAATACCAGATTTGAATTGACGTGACTCTAACAATAGTTTAATCAAAATATGCCACAAGACCTAGTATTGCCTTATGTGTATCCCACAAAAAAGGTTCACTGTTATAAACTAACTTTTTTGATAAATTTAAGCAAATTTCCCAAAATTACAGGGCTTAACTTCCCATGGAAAATTCCCCTGCACCTGGGGGAACAGAAGGTTAACTGCCTTGTTCAGAGGATGATTTTTACATTGTCAGCTCGGGGATTCAATCCAGCAACCTTTTGGTTAATGACCCAACGCTCCTACCCTCCAGGCCACCTGCCGCCCTAGTATAGTGGGCTGAGGCCGTTCACCCAACACCAACATCCGGCTTTTACTACCCCTCTCCTCTCCCAGGGCACTTTCTAATGGAACCCCAGGCTCCCAACGGGCATAACAACAAGCGGTCTAAGAGAGTCACAGAAACACTGTATTCCTCTTTATGAAGTTCCCTGAGTGAGCTGATTTTGTATTCAAACATGATGTTGTGGGTCATTTTGACCCGGAGGCTTTCATGTGTATAGATATTTGCACAGGTCCAAAATAAACCAGTGTCTTTGATGTATTTTGTTTTGATTTGTTCTGGTTGTACTTTTATAATTATTTTGGGGTGAAAAGGAACTTTCCCAAGCTTCTCCTTCTCAGTGCAAGAGCAGCAGTGAACACGACTAAGATATGATGTGCCACAGTATAATGTTACAATCTCAGTCAGTGTGTTTAACACAACTAAGATATGATATGCCACAGTTTACCAAGGGAGACCGAGGGAGGGTCGGGGAGGGCAGAGGGAGGCCGAGGGAGGTTCGGGAGGGCCGAGGGAGGGTTGGCGAGGGCCGAGGGAAACCGAGGGAGGGCCAGCGAGGGCGAGGGCCGAAGGAGATGCGGAGTGGCCAGGAAGAGAAGAGGCTTCAGTGGAGAGAAGAGAGAGTGCTGCTCCTCTCTCACACCACTAGGAAACACTAATGTGTCTCCTGGGTTCGGGCTCCTCTCTATAATCAACCCTATTAGGGGAGAGTGGGGTAAGTTAAGCCAACCTTGTTTCTAGGAAACCATGCACAACATTAATAATTTGACCAAATATGTAGGAAGAGCTCATAATTTCATGGAGTCTGAAGGAAGAACCCACATGGAAAAAGTGGTAAGCAAGTTAGGTCCCCAAAAATATTTTCACCAAGTCAAATTAATGGATTGTGGTAGAGGATTAATGATGCTTGTATCTAAACCAAAGTAGATCATTTTAAGATTGTTCTATACATTAATCAGGGTCTCTATAAGCTTCTATATGAGGTCCTAAACCTTGCATGAAAGTGCATCCTTGTAGCTGTGTGGGCTAAAATAGTCAAAATGTTGAGCCAACGGCCATGTTGAGACAATAGTTGAGCCAATGACAAGTTGAGCAAATGTAAATGTTATCTTCCCAGGCGTAATGCAAGGTATTATCACTAGGATATGAGGTAACAACAGTGTTAAAAGGTTTTAAGAAAGTACAACGTGTTTGTTTGGTGTTAAGCCTGTGTTCAAAGATGCTTTAAATACAAAAGGTGATTAATTCAGGGCGGCAGGTAGCCTAGCAGATAGAGCATTGGGCCAGTAACCCAAAGGTCGCTGGTTTGAATACCTGAGCCGACAAGGTGAAAAAAAACTTGTTGATGTGTCCTTGAGCAAGGCACTTAACCCTCATTTGCTCCAGGAGTGCCGTACTACTACGGCTCACCCTGTAGGTAGGCCGTCATTGTAAATAAGAATGTGTTAAATAAGGTTAAATAAAGAAAAATTATGTTTGGCAAATAAAGATACACATGGTTTTAAAAAGGTAGTGGCAATATTTAATTCAGTAGAGAAATTTGTAGGCGGCTTAACTTACCCTGTCCCACTGCTCAACTTACCCCATACAAAACATTAAGAACACCTGCTCTTTCCATGACACTCTGACCAGGTGAAAGCTATGATCCCTTATTGATGTCACTTGTTAAATCCACTTCAATCAGTGTAGATGAAGGGGACAGATTAAAGAAGGGGTTTTAAGCCTTGAGACATGGATTGTGTGTCATTCAGAAGGTAAATTGGCAAGACAAAAGATTTAAGTTCCTTTGAACGGGGTAGGTGCCAGGCACACCGATATGTGTCAAGAACTGTAACGCTGCTGGGTTTTTCACACTCAACAGTTTCCCGTGTGTATCAAGAATGATCACCACCCAAAGGACATTCAACCAACTTGACACAAGTAGGTGGGAAGCATTGGAGTCAGCATGGGCCAGCATCCCTGTGGAACGCTTCGACACCTTGTAGAGTCCAAGCCCCCGACGAATTGTGGATGTTCTGATGGCAAAAGGAAGGAGGTGGAAGGTGCAACTCAATATTAGGAAGGTGCTGTATTTGGCGCAAGTGTCAAATAAAATGAGAGGATTTTCTCTCTCTCTCTTTCTCTCTCAAAATGTATTGAATCTAATAACGTGATAAAGTGTTTAATTGGTAAAGCTCGTGGACATGGGCGAGTCCTCCAATTTATCAGTTTAGAAAATCTAAAAGAGCAGGGAGGGACTGAATCTTTCTACAGGGAGGGACTGAATCTTTCTACAGGGAGGGACTGAATCTTTCTATAGGGAGGGACTGAATCTTTCTACAGGGAGGGACTGAATCTTTCTACAGGGAGGGACTGAATCTTTCTACAGGGAGGGACTGAATCTTTCTACAGGGAGGGACTGAATCTTTCTACAGGGAGGGACTGAATCTTTCTACAGGGAGGGACTGAATCTTTCTACAGGGAGGGACTGAATCTTTCTACAGGGAGGGACCGAATCTTTCTACAGGGAGGGACTGAATCTTTCTACAGGGAGGGACTGAATCTTTCTACAGGGAGGGACTGAATCTTTCTACAGGGAGGGACTGAATCTTTCTACAGGGAGGGACCGAATCTTTCTACAGGGAGGGACTGAATCTTTCTACAGGGAGGGACCGAATCTTTCTACACCAGAATGATGAACGTAAAAATGGAATCTTTGAAGACTCCTCAGTTTCTGTCTTCATCTGACTACGGTATTTATAAAAACAAGACCAAAGTCTAGACATGAAGGCAGTCTCAAGAAAATCAACATCAAGATCATTTGTCATCATTTCTGAGATCTATTTGAAAACTAAACACAAGATCTCCAAATACAAAGAAAGGTTCCTTGATTTTGATAACTTCCCCTTTTGCATTTACTGAATAACATTCATACAGGATCTATTAATGTTATATGAACTTTTCTTTGAGAGCATCATGCTTGCACTGATTATGAGTAAACAATGATTCTCCTTTTCTACCACAGAGGGAGTTTGGGTGACAACAGGAGAGACAGGTCCTGTTCTCTGGCACAGCAGGCATTGTGCCATCCATTACCAGACTGATTGAGGGTGGTATTAAACTGCACAATGGGGACAACTCTGTAAGACAGGCAGGAAAGCTGCATGTCAAACTGTATAAATAATTATGCAAATGAGGACAGTCTGAGCAGGTTATCATTACAGAACAGAACATAGGGCAATTATTACCACAACGTGATGACAGTTTTACAGTAATGGTGTAATCTCTGTTGACAAATATTGCCATTAACTTAGTAAAAATAGCACTGAGTGGCATTGATTGTGCTTACATAATGTAGTAGGAGCAATGTTACTAGAAAACAATCTGTAGAAGAGGTGGCTAATATTTTCAGTTTTATGGATTCTCTGGCTAGTGTATGTATGTATGTATGTATGCATGCATGTATGTATGTATGTATGTATGTATGTATGTATGTATGTATGTATGTATGTATGTATGTATGTATGTATGTATGTATGTATGTATGTATGTATGTATGTATGTATGTATGTATGTATGTATGTATGTATGTATTGCTCAAATTAGATTGAGAGAATAAGAGCTTTCATTTCAAAATTCGTTTTTCATATAAAATATATTTTTGAATGACAAGTCATTGCCCAGCTGTTGAGCAGCTGGTGGGGGCAGACAATGACAGGGTGTCTCAAAGCAGCGGAACAACTGTATGCATCTGCACTGGCACTGCTATCGTTAATGCTCTCCATGCGAGGAAAACACTGGATCGACCCATCAAATCAATCTAAACAACAGGCAGGGGTGTGTGCTTTCCCAACATGAGGATTTTTCACAAGAGATTAGCATTTTACGCGCAAGTTTAATCATTGTTAAAGTGCCTTTTAGCGGCGCGGCCGCCAAAAAAACGTCAGTGTGCATCTGAGCCTGAAAGGTGGACAATGCGCATCACCAAATGCATAATGCATTCACGTTGCAGTTTTTATACCCTCGCATCAGAAGTCAAGCATATTTGCTGCACAGATACAAAGCAGTGACATATTAGTCATTTAAAACCTGCAACACACATTAGGTTTAGTGTCCCCAGTCCATATGCCTATTTTTCATAAGAAAAGTACTGAGCCAAATAAAACAAACAACAAAGAACGTAGACAGGACACAAAAAAGACAAAAGTTTAGCAAAAACACACATTACCGTCTTCCTCTCTAGGGATAGACGCAGTCGATGAGATGGCGAGTCCTTTGCACACTCGAAGACAGTATGCGCCTGACAGAAATATTGTTCCCGTTTTACAGTGTCTCCAGCAAAGCCGACAGTTAGCAGGACTCAGGCGCCTTTTTATTGGTTCAGCATCGCTCGCTCTGCCCTCCCTTCGTTATTTTCCTGGGTTCGCGTGCGCAACAACAGAGTGCACAAAAGCTTCTCCATGGCGCACTCACTTGATCAAGGTTAATGCGTTAATTTATTAACGCATTAATTTGTCCTCTTCAATATTTACTCATCTATATAAGTTAATCAGTCTTTGATATTCCAGGTACTATTTATAGGCTACTCTCACATAACTTATTTTTGGTTAGGCATTAGACATCCGTTTTTTTTTAATCACACTGGTGTTATCGTATAGTTTCTCTGAAATAGCAAATCAATAATTAACAATATAAAGACCATCAACTGTGCATTGTTATTTCAATCAATTATTAAGTCTGAGTATCTGACAGAGCTATAAAAATATATGTTTTCCCTTCATTTAGCCCGAGGTGATTTTGGAATGTCTACGGTCTACACTGCCTTGGAGAGCAACAGAGCGAAATTTCCATTCCCAGAATAACAATAAACTACAACAAATGTCTTTCCTGTGGTGATTCTCTGATGTTTAATATATTCTACTTCTGTCATAAATTCTACTGCACAGAACAAAAATTTGAACCCAACATGTGTTGGTCCCATGTTTCATGAGCTGAAATAAAAGATCCCAGAAATGTTCCATAAGCACAAAATGCTGATTTCTCTCAAATGTTGTGCACACATTTGTTTACATCCCTGTTATTGAGCATTTCTCCTTTGCCAAGATAATCCATCCACCTGACTGATGTGGCATATCAAGAAGCTGATTAAAAGGCATGATCATTACACAGGTAAACCTTGTGCTTGGGACAATAAAAGGCCACTCTAAAATCTGCAGTTATGTCACACAACACAATGCCACAGATGTCTCAAGTTTTGAGGGAGCATGCAAACGGCATGCTGACTGCAGGAATTTTCACCAGAGCTGTTGCCAGAGAATGTAATGTTAATTTCTCTACAATGTCGTTTTAGAGAATTTGGCAGTACGTCCAACCGGTCTCACAACCGCAGACCAGGTGTATGGCGTCGTGTGGGCAAGCGGTTTGCTGAAGTCAATGTTGTGAACAGAGAGCCCCGTGGTGGCAGTGAGGTTATGTTATGGGCAAGAATCAGCTACGGACAACAAACAACATCACATTTTATTGATGGCAATTTGAATGCACAGATAAAATGTAAGGTATCAATGACCAACAGATGCATAGCTGCATTCCCAGTCATGTGAAATCCATAGATTGGGGCCTAATTAATTTATTTAAATTGACTGATTTCCTTATATGAACTGTAACTCAGTAAAATCTTTGAAATTGTTGCATGATGCGTTTATTTTTGTTCAGTATAGTTTGAAATGCGTGTTGCATATCTCATTTAGACTCACCTGAGATTGATGTGTATAGCCCAAATATCCAGAATCTCCACTGCCATCTTGAGGAAGTTGGAACCATGAGGTGGAGTCTGCATCTGCGCTGGGGTACAGTAGACTTCCAAATGTTCCAGATCAACCTAATGAAACTTAATGTCATCAGATGAAATGCATCTCTAAATTATATTCCACATGGGAGATAATTGTGTGAATTCAATATTAAATGTCCATTTGGTAATTCCACACCCTAGTTCTGAACAAACTCCTGACATTTTAATGTGTGCTCAAAATAAACATCATAAAAGAAAGAAACATATTTTATCTGTGAAAGATAAAACATGTAAATATGTATGATTAGAGACTATCAAGACATTGATTATCAGGCATTGACTATCAAGCCATTGACTATCAAGCCATTGAGGCTTCATACAGTACCAGTCAAAGGTTGACACACCTACTCATTCCTGGATTTTTCTCTATTTTTTTTACTATTTTCTACATAGTAGAAACAATAGTGATGATATCAAAACTATGAAATAACACATATGGAATAATGTCGTAACCCAAAAAATGTTAAACAAATCAAAATATGTTTTATCTTTGAGATTCTTCAAAGTAGCCACCCATTGCCTTTATGACAGCTTTGCACACTCTTGGCATTCTCTCAACCAACTTCATGAGGAAGTCACCTGGAATGTATTTCAATTAACAGGTGTGTCTTGTTAAAAGTACATTTGTGGAATTTCATTCCTTCTTAATGCGTTTGAGCCAATCAGTTGTGTTGTGACAAGGTAGGGGTGGAATACAGAAGATAACCCTATTTGGTAAAAGACCAAGTCCATATTATGGCAAGAACAGCTGAAATAAGCAAAGAAAAACGACAGTCCATTATTACTTTAAGACATGAAGGGCAGTTAATCCGGAAATATTCAAGAATTTTTAAAGTTTCTTCAAGTGTAGTCGCAAAAACCATCAAGCGCTGTGATATAGCAACACTATAGCAACACCCACCCGTAGCATGCGCTCCAGCAGGTATATCTCACTGGTCACCCAGTGAGGTTACTACCTCATGCCCATATTTATTTTTGTTTATTTTCACTAATCTTGCACTCCAGTATCTCTATTTGCATATCATAATTTGCACATCCTTCATTCCTGTGTTAATGATGATAATCTGTAATTTATTTCACCACTATGGCCTATTTATTGTCCTACCTCCTAACCTTACTGCATTTTTGCACTACATTTTGCACTCTGTATATAGATTTTTCTATTGTGTTTTTGACTGTTTGTTTAATGTGTAACTCTGTGTTGTTATTTGTCGCACTGCTTTGCTTTGTCTTGGCCAGGTCGCAGTTGCAAATGAGAACTTGTTCTCAACTGACCTACCTGGTTAAATAAAAAAATAAAAAATAAATGAAACTGGCTATGAAGAGGACCGCCACAGGAAAGGAAGACCCAGAGTTCCCTCTGCTGCAGAGGATAAGTTAATTAGTTACCAGCCTCAGAAATTGCAGCCCAAATAAATGCTTCACAGAGTTCAAGTAACAGACACATCTCAACATCAACTGACTGCTTGAATCAGGGCTTCGTGGTCAAATAGCTGCAAAGAAACCACTACTAAAGGACACCAATAATAAGAAGAGACTTGCCTGGGCCAAGAAACACGAGCAGAGCAGTGAACATTAGACAGGTGGAAATCTGTTCTTTGGTCTGATGAGTCCAAATTTGAGATTTTTGGTTACAACCCCTGTGTCTTTGTGAGACGCAGAGTAGGTGAACGGATGATCTCCGCATGTGTGGTTCCCACCGTGAAGCATGGAGGAGGCGCTGTGATGGTGCTTTGCTGGTGACACGGTCTGTGATTTATTTAGAATTCAAGGTACACTCAACCAGCATGGCTACCACAGTACTCTGCAGCAATACGCCATACCATCATCTGGTTTGCACTTTGTGGGACAATAATTTGTTTTTCAACAGGACAATGACCCAACACACCTCCAGGCTGTTTAAGGGCTATTTGGCCAAGAAGGAGAGTGATGGAGTGCTGCATCAGATGACCTGGCCTCCACAATCACCCGACCTCAACTCAATTGAGATGGTTTGGGATGAGTTGGACCGCAGAGTGAAGGAAAAGCAACCAACAAGTACTCAGCATATGTGGGAACTCCTTCAAGACTGATGGAAAAGAATTCCAGGTGAAGCTGGTTGAGAGAATGCCAAGAGTGTACAAAGCTGTCATAAAGGCAAAGGGTGGCTACTTTGAAGAATCTAAAATATATGTTGATTTGTTTGACACTTTTTGGGTTACGACATGATTTCATATGTGTTATTTCATAGTTTTGATGTCTACACTATTATTCTACAATGTAAAACCCTTGAATGGGTAGGTGTGTCAACTTTTGACTGGTACTATATATAAAGTAAATCTGACACGTACTACAACAAAAATCGAGTTATTCTTCTGGAGACCTTTACTTGTCAGAGTAAAATATAACGCTCATTCTAGACATTCCATTTTATAGTATTTAAAATATATATATATATTCCCTATAATGTTAATAGGGTTAGATAACACGGCTGTCATATAATGTCGAAGTTTTATGTAAATACATCATAATGCAGAAACCGCATTGGCTCAACTCTAAATACATGGCTGTGATATTCTGCGCATGTCTTATTTCACACACATCAAGTCTCTTTTTACGCTTTACCAGAGGAAGAGGCTTTACTCCGCCCAAAATCTGTCCACACCCTGAGGACTCTGCTTCCCAATGTTTTCACATTAAATCGCTACTGACTGCCTGTCTGTCTGTTTCTTGGGTGTTGATATGCTGTGTACATCTAGCTTGCCTAAATAGCTGCGTGTAGGCGAAGTCCCCTCCTGAAACAAGAACATGAAAAACTCTAGACTGCCTGTTAAGTCGTGTTTATGTTTGCTTTGATTACTGTTACAACATACAAAGCACTACGTTTGTTCGAACAAGCAGCAGTGGAGTAATGGCGTGAGCTCGCACTGAGCAGCAGCTGAAAGGACTCGGAAAGGGAAGCGCGCAGCGGATCTTGCACATGCGCAGAAATCTCTATATCATTGAGAAAATGTTTTTCCACAAAAGAGCGCTTCCAAAGGAAGTAAAGTAGCTTTCATTGCTCCATTTACGTTTTAGTAGCGACTTTTATTAGTGAGTGCATTCATTTTCATCTTAGCGTTTCAAGCACCATGCCCTACCGACTGAGCTACAGGGGCACCCGCAAGCCAAATACACCCAAATGATATTAGGGTTTAGCGGTTTCAAGCTCATCCATTGTATTGCCATTGTAAATAGTCAAACAGTAAGACTAATTGTGGTTCGAAAAGTATTGTAACATGTCTGTAGACTAGAGCATATGTGAAGTTATAACAGTCTCACTCATCAACCATGTAACTCTCGTTGTGATATTAGAAACTGTCAAGGATATGACCTGTATATTCTTACATAAACAAAGCCTTTATATTGATTACCTAGTTTTTACATATTACACAATTACATTTTTAAAACAGCAGCAAAATAAAACTACAAAATAACTTATTCTACATTTTTAATATATTGGTTGTCAGTGTCACACACCCTGATAATACTGACCTTAGAGGTGGAGTTGGAGAAACTACAGCAGCTGCCTTAACCTCCACTCCCCAGTGTGCAGACCCCCTGAGTTCCCACAACCCAAGCCCTCACCCTTAGGCTGCAGAGAAACCACTCTACCCTGCTGGAGGTTCCTGTCATAGATAGATAGATGGATGGTTGGATGAATGAATGAATGAATGAATGAATGAATGAATGAATGAATGGATAGATACTTTATTGATCCCCGTGGGGAATTTACTTTATCAAGCAGCTACGAAAAACACAGGGCAGGTGCAAAATGCCAGAATGAAATACACGAGAGACACATACACGATACATGATACAAAGTGCTGCAGTATGAAAAAATATAAAAATACACAAAATCTGGAGTGCAAAAAGCTATAGAAACGCATTGCATAGTATGAGTGAATGACTGAATATGTACACTATACATTGTTATAGTGTTAGGTGCAAGTTCTCCTGGCAGATGCTGATACGCTGGATGAAGTACCCTGGGTCTGAGATGGCTCTGGACGGTCATTCTGGACCAGACAGAGGTCATACAGCGCTGAGGGAGGCTATGCGGGTCTCTGTATCTGCAATGGTACACATCCACATGACTATGCATAAACCATCCAAAAGAACATGAGGAAGGAAAAAAACCTACCTTTGGATGGATGACGGTGTCCTCATCGTTCTGCCGGATGTGGTCATCAATGAATATGTGCTGGACTTCCTGGTCGAAGGGGTTAAGCCACAGAAGCTTCCCTCCCAGGATGGAGTAGGTGTTCCTGGCCCACCTACAGAGGCAGACCAGTGCCTGAAACACTGAAACCTTCATGGAGGTCAAGAACCACCCCCTTCTTACTGCAGCAGATCTGGCTTGGTCAGAACCACCCCCTTCTTACTGCAGCGGATCTGGCCTTGCAGCGGATCTGGCCTGGTCAGAACCACCCCCTTCTTACTACAGCGGATCTGGCCTGGTCAGAACCACCCCATTCTTACTGCAGCGGATCTGGCCTGGTCAGAACCACCCCCTTCTTACTGCAGCAGATCTGGCCTGGTCAGAACCACCCCCTTCATACTACAGCGGATCTGGCCTGGTCAGAACCACCCCCTTCTTACTACAGCAGATCTGGCCTGGTCAGAACCACCCCCTTCTTACTGCAGCGGATCTGGCCTGGTCAGAACCACCCCCTTCTTACTGCAGCGGATCTGGCCTGGTCAGAACCACCCCCTTCATACTACAGCGGATCTGGCCTGGTCAGAACCACCCCCTTCATACTACAGCGGATCTGGCCTGGTCAGAACCACCCCCTTCTTACTGCAGCGGATCTGGCCTGGTCAGAACCACCCCCTTCATACTACAGCGGATCTGGCCTGGTCAGAACCACCCCCTTCTTACTACAGTGGATCTGCCTGGTGTCTCAATCACACTGAGCTGGGAGGAGGAGGAAGGGTAGCACCTTGTAATAAAGCATTTATAATGGATTAGTAAATAGTTAGATGAATCATTTAGTAATCATCACTAAATATTAGTAAGCAAATTTTTCAGACATTTATAAACAACTTTGAAAGTATTTTCTTATGAATAATTTATTACAACGAACGCAGCCTGCTTTAACATCGCTCATACTCTACCAGCAGCAGTGCATTAGAAATGAAAGGGTTAACAGTCTCTCTAGTTAGTTTTTTGCCCTAGCACTACACAGCTGATTCAATCAAAGCTTGATGATGATGAGTTGGTCATTTGAATCAGCTGTGTAGAGCTAGGGTATGCACCCAGGATGGCCCCAGAACCGAGTTTGGGAAACCCTGCTTTAGAGTATCCTTTTAAAATGAGAATAAACAATTAAGCTTACAGGTCATCCTGCAAGTTCTACTAAATCAAATTATCTTTTTTCACCCTCCCTGCCAATATTCCTACACAAATAGGCCTTGACAGGAGACCGTTTGAATAAGTCATCATGGGGATGTTTTTATACTGCACCTAACTGTGTAAGGCAGCCTCCCTCTGCAGAAATCGATGTATTCTGCTCCAGTAAACTCACTGGTACAGGAACACACTGAGGGGGATGACAAGGGCCTGCAGCCACTCTATACCCAGGGGAGTACCACCACTCACCTCACCAGTCACCCCCCCCCAACCCATAGTATGTCTCACTGTGAATGACCTTCTGTGAGTTTGTCTTAAAGGCACTGTTCCTGGAACAAGATTTCAGACCCCTACATCCCACTGCCACAACCTCACCCCCCCTACACACTTCTTACAAAGAAATATGACTCCCTCTGAGTAGCAATGACACCTGTACAAACTAACATGGTCGTTCCTTGACTTGTCACTGTGTCAGACACCAATATGGTGTTATTGAGATCAACATGAAGGACAACCCTTGAGGGACCGACACGGGAGGTCTTCTTCAGTGATACAACCAATCATATTCATTGATATTTCCTTTGGCGTGTGGAGTGGACTGCTCATCCGCCGGGCCATGCCCATTACGACCGTCCCGTTGTTTAGAAAAGAGGGATGATCACCAGTCTTGTCGCAGTCTGACATGAGCTCCAGATAAACACCTCATTTCCTTGACTAAATAACTAGCCAAGTTGTCAGTAAATTAGCCAAGTTGCCAGAGGGTTTATCTAGCTAGTTAGGTTAACTACTGAAAGCAGCAGAGATCCTCGAAACTCTTGCCCAATCGTAGATTTGTAGCTACATTTCAATTAAACAGCAATTAGTATTACACTTCACAATGTGTTTGTTTTTACTTCCTCATTCTGAAACCGTCGTTTCTTCTTCTCTCAGTGAAACGTGTGGTGTCAAAGTAAATACAGCAACAAACGCCATCTACAGAAGCAGTGCCGGTGGGAGGACCAACAATTCTTTTTACCCCATTTTATCCCCAATTTCGTCATATCCAATTGGTAGTTAGTCTTGTCCCATCGCTACAACTCCCGTACGGACTCGGGAGAGGCGAAGGTTGAGAGCCGCGCGTCCTCCGAAACACAACCCACCAAGCCGCACTGCTTCTTGACACAATGAAAGCTTAACCCGGAAGCCAGCCGCACCAATGCGTCGGAGGAACCACCGTAAACCTGGCGACTGAGTCATCGTGCATGCGCCCGGCCCGCCACTGGAGATGCTAGAGCGCGATGGGACAAGGACAACCCGGCCGGCCAAACCCTCCCTAACCCGGACGACGCTGGGCCAATTGTGTGTTGCCTCATGTGTCTCCCGGTCGCGTCCGGCTGCGACACAGACGGGGCTCGAACCCGCATCTGAGGACCAACAATTTAAGGGTAAAAAAAAAAGTTCCCAAACTCACCTCTGCCAGTCAACTTTATTCAAGTTCCTACTGAATCAGTGTGTATTCAAATAACCTGTTATCGCTTCTCAAAAAGGGTTTCATTTATATTAACAATGTATATCTTTTACACAGCCACATTCTCATTAACGCCCACTTTATATATGCAGTCCAACACAAATTAAGGGAGGAGAGGGATGTAGGAGCTTACTAAAACAGAGATAAAGATACGTAGCAGAAGTGGTAACAGCATTCTATTCTACGGCTACTGTGTATCAACATGCACATTTCAGTGTATATCAAGTTAGTTTCTTTGCAAAAATTGCAACCACAGGATTGGATAAATTACCAAGTAAAAATGTTTTAAAATCTAAAGCAAATCAACTAAATCCATGTGGGTATGAAAATAGTAAACAAATACTAACTTTTTGTACTCTGTATAAACATAAAACCAACATAATTTCTGCACACGTTACACTCCAATTTCAACCCAGTTTACAGAATCCAACAAAGACCACAACACACAGACCAGGCTAAACCTTGATGAGTAGGAAAAAAAAAAAACTTCAAACGCTTACACACCCAGACACACACACATCCCATCCTCTCACATCACCATTTCCCCTCGATCCCAACAGGCTGGGGGGGTTTGTTTGATATTAGCCACCTTCTTTTGTGACCTCTGAACCATAAGTGGCAGGGCCTCCAACATTGTCTAGGTGGGTTCTTCCATCAGCCAACAATAGGCTGCAACTAAGAGGCTCTGGGGCAACAGGAGTGTCGAGGCTTTTGTTGTATGTGAAAACACGCTGTGTGTGTGCGCACATACGTGTGTTTAGTATGTGTGAGGAAATGTGTGTCATGAATATTACTACATATACATCATGAGCTAGTATGTCCACCACATCTATGGTGACGTGCCAGTCCTTTAGCACACAAAACCACTTCTGTCATTTTTAGCATTGCACCACTGAGGGGAAACCTTGAAGATGCCCAGTTTATTAGTAAGCACTCAAGTGTTGTTTACTGAGGAGCATATGTCCCAATGTTGCCGCTAGCACCAGTCCACAGCTGGAACCTTATGCCAGGTTGGTGGAGCCTCAGCCTCAGTCACACCTTAGTCCACCTCCTCCATATTACTGTAGGACAGAGCAGCACATTCTCCAGAGTGTCCAAAGAGCTCAGAGGTCAATTCCGGGGTCAGCGGAGGGGGTCCTTCAGGGTCCAGGTCAGTCCCAAAGATTGCCTGGCTAGAGGCCTGTAAAATAAACCAGTGTTACAAATCAAGCTTTTCTCTGGACCAGCTCCCTTTCAGGAAGACCAGACCCATCTTATCTGTAAACAATCCAAAAGCACTGGACTGACAGACCCATTCCTTGCAGCCACAAACAAAACCCAGTTCCAATAGGCAGGACGATTTCCATGTTTGAAATATCCAAAAGATTCCAGAGAAACTGATTGAAAAATAATATTCATTAAGACAGCATAAAGGTTAACATTTTATTTTGAAAAGCAGTACAAGTGTTGGTTTATTGGGGCAGCATTGAGATGGAAGGACCTGTTGGTGGGAAATGTCCCACTTTCTTTTTAATAGCAACTATTCCATTGACAGAGCGATTTTAAGATTACATACAATCTTACAATTAAGATTACATTTAAAATATTACAATTTCTATACAGCGTATTCAAGCCATCTTGTAAATATTTCTGCTATAAAATATACACTTCCTTTAATCAATAGCTTTCACTTTACAACCATAAAGGAATCATTTTCATCTGTGGGTAGCTAAGATAATTCACATTTCCTGTGTGGACATTTCACTGAGGCAGAGATTAAATGCATTTGAAATGAGATGAAATACATACTGCAGACCATAATGCTTGGATAAACCACAGACATACTGGGCATTTAAAGTAGATGGTGAATTTACCTGGCCTCTAAGCCCACCTACAAGGGGGAGAGGCATCACAGAATGCATTGTGATATCCCTGAGACGTGAACATATTACTACAACACTGTTACAGAGGTTAGTCCATATACCAGCAACAAAGATAATCATTAAATCTAGCAATTTTCATTGATAGGCGGACGGCATCTAATGACTTGACTTCACTACTAACCTCAGCTACATCAGCACACTAATCACTTAGCTCAAACAGCCGTAAAGCTCTGACATGGCTAGCTACTTTAGCAAAACATTCTTGCAAAGCAGCACTTATGTTTTAATCACTTAATGGCTTTCATGAAGTATGACAGGGATAAGGAAAACATCCAGACAGCAGGGTTGGGCTCAATTCTAATTGAATTCAGTCAATTCAGGAAGTAAAATCTATTTATTTCAAAAGTTTTTACATTTCTGAAATTTAAATTCAAATCACTTCCTGAATTAACAGCCTTAAATTAGAATTGAGCCCAACTCTGTTGGACAGAAAGCAATATAACAGCTAAATTAAGAGCTTACCATTGACAACATAAAATCGAATATAAATCAGCAAACAAGCAAAAGGCACATAATAGCTTACAGTGAGTCTAAACACTCTGTATTAAATAAAGAAAGCAAACAAATTACAGTACAAAGTCATGACTGTACAAAGCAAGCAGTAAAGCCCATCATACCATCCTAGGATGGCGCTAAAGGATTACATATCTGTGAATGAGAAGTACTACAATATCTTATTTTCTCACCCATTCAACACTAGTAGAATATGACTTTGACGCTATACACTAGTTTAAGTCCTCTCAGCAGCATCACTAGTGCACAACATCGGCCTTACCATTACGAAATTTGTATTTCATATTTTTGTATTGAAAACCTACACGTGAGAGAGACTTGCCATAGACACAAATAAGGGGAGGATAGGTTGAAGGCCTGTTGGGTTGAAATATGCTTGAACTAGAATTCAGCGTAGATTATAGGGACATGCATTAAAGTAAAAACGCCAAGCCTTTTTGAGGAACCTTGCTATTAGACTTCATTAACGGATATGCTGTGTATAATTTAGATGAACACTTTTAATGTGTTCAGCAGCATATTGATTTATAGGTCATCTACAAAACAAACTGTTGGATGTGTCTATATTTCCATGGATATTTCATTAGACTTCTCATGTCCTAGTGCATAAGCGTGTGTGTGTAGGTGTGCGGTGTGATACTGGCCGCTTAGCCCCAGTTGGCTCTGTAGAGTAGGTTCAGTAACAACGCTAGCAGAGCAGCCAAGGTACCCAGGACGAAATATCGGACGCAGTCATCATTGGAATAATGCGAGATCCTTTGGCGCAGCAACCACCGCACCTGCCCCTCCACCCCCTCCTCCCTCCTGGCTGCTCTTCTCCTCCCAAGCCTGGGACGGAACAGGCCCCGGGGGCCCTCTTCAACACCCTCCTCTTCCTCCTCCAGTTCCTGCCATATCAGAGAGGCCTGCGATGGCCGGAAACCTGTGTCAGCTTCTGGGAAAGGCTTGGTTCTAAAGCATCGCCACCTCACCACAGCCGGACCTTCAGCAAACCCTCCCCATCCACTCCACTCTGTCTAATTTATTAATGGTGTCACAGGCCACAGGGTCAAGGACCAGCCAGACTCTTTGAAGGAACAGCATGAGGACAGCTCAGAGCGATGTGAGGGGTGCCTTTCAGAAAGCAGATGGATAGACAGAAATGTGGACTATCACATCTTTCCTTTTAACAGTTAGCGAATAGATTAATTAAATCACAGATATTCTGTAAACACAGACAGACTCCCACCCTCAATATAAACTCATGAGTACAAGAATGGACCATACCCACAATCATTTTCACAGGCATTAAATTAACAAATAGCTTCCACAAAGTTGTGCCTTGATTGTGAACACACACAGCCCAAACATTAATTCTGAGGCAACGAACAATGTTTTCAGCATTTGGACAGAAAACAATAATGCTTAGATGCCAAAACCGATCAGATAAAAGGGACAAGAGAAAGCCAATGTCTGACACTTCAGGATAATACGTTGAAACAAGTGTGCACAGCTTTTCTCCAAGCACCTATTCAATTTATAAACTAGCATAAACTCTTGATGAACAAACCAACGGTCTTGAAAGCAATGAAATTAGATCCATTGTCTTTCTCTCATCATAACTTTAGAAGCAGAATACACATTACCCCTCTGGTAATGGCAACTGGGATCATTTCTCTAAAAGCACCATGAATAGGACTAGATGAATGAACACAGTATTACATCTCACTCATGTGGTGAAAAGGTAAATCTACCTGAAAAGATGGGTTTGAGGTTGAGGGGGGGGGGGGGGGGGGGGGAGTCATGTTTGGCCGAGTTTAATTTAATCACTCATGATGCACTATTCCTCAAGGACGTTTTTCTACTACCATATAATGGACCTTTCTACGTCCCTAAGGGTCTCAGTGGTAGAGGATGGCGCCCTCACCTGGCTGGCGGTGGCTCCTGCAGAGGTGGGGGACTCGACCCCCAGGGGCCCCAGGAAGCGAGGTGGTCGTTCCACGGGGGAGTTGCGGCGGCGGTAGAACAGCACGTAGGCATAGCGCGTCACCACCTGGCTCTCCTCCACCATCGTCACCGTGCTGTCATCAAACAGACGCCAGCCTGGGGAGGTAGAAGAAGGGGGAGGAGGTGGAAGAAGGGGGAGGAGGTGGAAGAGGAGGGAGAGGAAGGATAAGGAAGAGGAGGAAGGTGGAGGAAGAAAGGGGGAAGTGGAGGAAGAGGAGGGAGGTGGAGGAAGAAAGGGGGAAGTGGAGGAAGAGGAAGAGGGGGGAGGTGGAGGAAGAGGGAGGTGGAGAGGGGAGGTGGAGAGGGGAGGTGGAGGAGAGGAGGGCAGGTAATTTTAACAGTATGAACAGAATATAACATGTTAAAACAGTTTGCCATGGTCACAAAATACAGTATAGCCACTCACCGACATCACTGCGCTGGCTGTTCTGGGCGCTGGGCAGGCGTGCGTAGGCAGTGTAGTGACCTCCGATCATGCCGCCGTAGTGATTGATGACTGCATAGAGGTCATAGATGGGTGGCTGCTGCATGTCGTACTTCTGACCAATACAGAACTTACTGAGGTCCAGGTTCCTGAAAGACAAGAAAACATGCTGTAAATCTGTGTAAATATAAAAAAACATGGTCAGTCTGAGTAAGTAAATAACATGAGAAGTTGTGTTTATAATATGTACCTGACGGGGAAGTCAACCATGTCGTTAATCTTGTCCCTCCAGATGAAGCTGCGGAAGGAGAAGCGTTTGAGCTGGATGATGAGGACGTTGGGCAGACGCCACAGCAGTAGCTGCTTGGAGGCCTCTCTGTGCTGCTGACACTCTGGACAGTACCTGAGAGAAAAAGGAGCGAGCGAGAGGAGAGAGAGAGAGGCAGAGTGAGAGGCGGATCGAGAGCGAGAGAATCGAGGATCGAGAGAGAGGGAGGATCGAGGATCGAGAGCGAGGATCGAGAGCGAAGAGAGGATCGAGAGCGAAGAGAGAGGATCGAGAGCGAAGAGAGAGGATCGAGAGCGAAGAGAGAGGATCGAGAGCGAAGAGAGAGGATCGAGAGCGAAGAGAGAGGATCGAGAGCGAAGAGAGAGGATCGAGAGCGAAGAGAGGATCGAGAGCGAAGAGAGGATTGAGAGCGAAGAGAGGATCGAGAGCGAAGAGAGGATCGAGAGCGAAGAGAGGATCGAGAGCGAAGAGAGGCAGAGAAAGAGAGAGAGAGACAAAGAGGGTATGTGTGTTAGTGCATGGCTTCGTGGGACTGTAGGGCTACATTTCTGCACGTTGAAGGCTACATTGATACGTGTGTGAGATCAGTGTGTTTGTTGTTCATACCATGCCTCCTCTGGTGCCAGCACCTCAGGCTTCGTGAAGAGATTGAGGCACTGCTCCAGGGTGAAGTGTCCAGCCCTGGCCGTCTCGCTGACCGACCCAGGGTCCTCCTCAAATTCCAGCTCCTTTGACCGGACCAGAACATACTCCTTGAGACGCTCGTTGTTCTTCCACACCAGCTCCAGGCTGGAGTCCTCAGGGAGGTCCAGAACTGCCTCTTCTGGGGAGGGCATGACAAACAAGGAGTTAAATGACAGACAGCAGCAGATGATTGGGTTTGTGCTTGGTCTTAACACTAGGACTACGGGTGAGGGGCGTGTTTGTGATTAGGCCCTTACCCTTTTCCTCCAGTGTCTGCTCCTTGCTGTTGGAGTCGAGGATGTTGATGTAGAACTGAGAGGCGTGGCTGGATGCAGACTCTGATGGTTGCTGGTAGCCTGTCACCACAGCTAGACACACAAGCAGTACAGAATACAGCCACACATTTATTATTTATTTACTCAGTTAAGAAAGAACAAATTACTTTTTACCATGACGGCCCCCCCAAAAGGCAAAAGGCCTCCTGCAGGGGGCAGGGATAAAAAAAAAATACATATATCAAATATTGGACAAAACACACAAATGACAGAGATCCACAGGGAAAAGACACACTACATGACCAAAGTTATGGACACCTGCTCGTAGAACATCTTATTCGAAAATCATGGGCATTAATATGGAGTTGGTCCCCCCTTTGATGCTATAGCAGCCTCCATTCTTCAGGGAAGGCGTTCCACTAGATGTTGGAACATTGCTGCGGGGACTTGCTTCCATTCTGCCACAAGAGCATTAGTGAGGTCGGAATTTTACTAACTGACCTGTTGAAAGGTGGCATCCTACGACGGTGCCACGTTGAAAGTTACTGAGCTCTTCAGTAAGGCCATTCTACTGCCAATGTTTGTCTATGGAGATTGCCTGGCTGTGTGCTCGATTTTATACACCTGTCGCCAACGTGTGTGGCTGAAATAGCCGAATCCACTAATTTGAAGGAGTGTCCACATTCACTATATAAAGTATCTATGGTCAGGTGTAAAAAAATATTTGTCCATATGATCTGTTGAGAAATGTCATGGAAAAAAGTAGAAGTAACAATACTATTGATAGATATGTCAATGATAGACGATGCTTGCCTTTACCTTCTGGTCTGACAGCCTTCTCACAGGAGGTCTCCTTCTCTCCCTGGGAGTCAGAGGAGGGCTCAATGAAACCTGAGTCTGTGGTGTGGGTGGAGAGGGCGTCTGGGTCTCCGGCTGGGTGTGCTGAGGCCTGGGCTGTATCTAGTGGAGACTCAGGGACCAGAGAGGAACTCTCCTGCTCAGAATCCCCTGCCCCACCCCCACCGGCCCCATCCCCTAGCCCCACAACTTCAGGGGTCTCTGCTGGAGAGGGAAGGTCAGCACGGCACTGGGTGACCTCTGGGGACGTCCTGCCAGACTGGAAGGGAGGCTGGAACACGTTCACTGAATACCTATACAGAGAGATGGGGAAAGGGGTGAGAATGTCTGCAAGTTGTATTGACATCTAAAGAGCAGCATTCATATCATCCATCAATTCCAGAGATCCCAATGGTACCTTGAGTATCCTTCCAGCAGCTGGGACAGACGGGTGTATGTGAGTCTGGACTCAGGGACGCTGACCAGGAAGGGAAGCCCCACGTTCTCTATGTTGGGGCGACACAGAACCTTGTGGTTGGACCAATGTTTTTTCTGGCAAACCCTGAAACATAAAGAAAAATCATTAATTATTTAGAAGAACAGGAAATAGTTCTGAAATAGTTATCCTGTGTCATTGTGTGTTATAATTGGGAGATTGACTCATTAATTGCCTCTGTGTCATTAGTGCCAGGCAGCAAACATTTAGTGTGCTGTTGACTCACTGGTTGCAGTAGCCCACACGGTAGCAGCGGGTGCAGCGCTTCAGTTTCTCTTCCTCCGAGAGAGGAGGCTTCAGGCAGGCAGCACACTTAGAGATGGGGATGACGGGGACCTGAGGCCTCTGGACAGGGGACAGAGAGACAGATGAGCTGAACAGAGACAGACACTAGGGACTTGTGTTATAATTCCGTAAGGTTCGAATAGAACGGCAAGGGAGGCTGCTAGACATTTACCTGCTGGACTCTGAGCAGCACAACCTTCTCCTTGGCCAGCTCTTTAGACAGCACCTCGAAGCAGAATAGCATGTCTGAGGAGGAGACTGTGTCCAGGGAGTGGGATGGGAGGAAGATCCGACTGAAGCGACTCTTCACTACCTCAGCCAGTCTCAGGTTCTCTGCCTTGATCCTGACACTCCGGGAGATTGACTCCAGGACCTCGGCAGTGCTCGAGTTATCTTTACTCACACTCACAAGGAACTGACACACACCAGAATCAGAGGAAGCAGACTTAGTGAAATAAAATCAGTCAAATCAAATAATAAACCGAAGCCATCTGCTCTCTGAATGAAATCAATATGTCATCTTACCTTCATGGGTTTCTTGTGAGGCTCTTTAGCAAAGTAGAACACAGTGAGGACCTTCTGCTTCTGGGGAAGAGGCACGGGAAGGTAGAGGAAGGGGTCAAAGGTTATGGAAACCTGGAGAGAGAGAGAGACATTTTAACTTTTCAAAAGAGGTCAAGTTGTAGTAATCCCTATCGCAGCACTAAAGAAATGAGTTAGAGCGACTCCAACACAGCCAGCCACCCACACCGATCCACTATTATTATTTCCCTCCGTCGCAGCTTGACAGCCAGGCCCCAAGTCTCTAATCATCTGCATCATATTAAGCCATCAGTCTAAGCCCTGTCTAAACTGGCAGAGGGGGGTTTCTACTATTTATTTAGGGGGGTTAAAGGCCCATTATTATGATGCCTGAGGGGCAGACATGCCTAAAACAACAGTCAGGGTCTGTGTTCAGGAGCGGACAGCCGTAGCAAGAGGTGCTATGGTATCGCCCCAGTGAATTTGACTGATACACGAAGACTAGAAACACATCCCAGTCCCGCTGAGCCTTAATAAAAAAAACACAGTTGAACATGGACACCCAGATATATTCAGACAGGTGAGTGTAGCTTGGGAATTGCAATAATTCCCCTCTCTGTGTCTTACCTTGGAGCACATGGGGCAGACGAGCTTGGATTTGTACTGGCCCTGAAAGAGGTCTACGATGAACGAGTCGTTTCTCATCTTGTGCCTCTGCCATGCCTCATCTGCCACCACCTGTTAAATAGACACGCATTTAATTTTCCAGGAACAGTGACCCAGCAGTAACATATTTGATTTGATTATGGTGCCGCTCTAACCTCTATTTCACCCACCTCGTCCAGCCGTCCATCTGAGTCCACTGTCTCTGTGTAGGGCTTGTTCTGGATGCGGTTCAGGTCCTCGTGGAGCCCATCCAGGAGGAAGGCCATGAACTCCTGGGCATCGTGCTGGGCATAGCCTGTAAACTGACTGGCCTTACTGGCCACGATCGCCTGAAGAATAAAGACAACAAGATGAGACGACTTAGGGCTGTACTGAAACCCTAATACTAAGCGCTTGGTTTAAATCTGTGTAGAGGGCATGATGGTGTTGCGGTACTCTGTAGCTCAGTTGGTAGAGAATGGCTTTTGCAACACAAGGATAGGGGGTTTAATTCCCAATTCAGGACTCTCAGGAGAGTGGATTGTCACCTTTAACTTAGAGGGCTGGAAAGCATGTTGGGTACCCTTCCACAAAGCACGCAGCAGCACAGCGAACCCGATGGCTAGCCGACCACCCGTCCCCAACGGGTTATTACAGTTGATCTCATTCTCAAACGCCCGGTCTGCACAGAGGGGGAGAGAACACAGTTCATGGTTTAAATATCAATCTACAGTCACTGAATGATTTCATCAATTGACTTTTAATTTAAAAAAATACTTTATTCCCTGCAATGTTACATTTTATTTATTACATATTTCATAAAGGAATTTAAAAAGTGATAAACTTAAACAAAGAATGCCAGACAGGACGGAAGATGAAGATTATAGGAGATCACTGACCATGAAAGTAGTCCCTGAGTTCCCGGGTGTTGGACAGAGACTGGATGACACTGTTCATGAAGCAGGTGTTGCCCAGGTTGACCAGGCCTGTGAAGCCTGGCGGACACACTTTCACCTCCTCCTCCTCCTCCTCCTCAACGCTGCACTGGCTGCCAACAGGAGGTGCGTGGGTCATGGGCTGGACCATACAGGTGGGCTTGGGCTGAGGGGCAGAGACCGAAATACAGGGATGAAATATCATCGACCAAATAAACTTCATAAAGCCCTTTATACATAAGCAGTTGCCACAAGTACTTTACTGATACCCAGCCTAAAACACCAAAGAGCAAGCAATGCAGAAACCCAGAGGCTAGGAAAAAAAACAACCCTTGAGGCTCATAGGATAACATGATAATATGATTCCTTCCCACTACAAATTTTCCAATCCCCCCCACCCCCCCACTGTCCTCAATTAC
Organism: Thymallus thymallus; assembly: GCA_023634145.1. Lineage (NCBI taxonomy): Eukaryota > Metazoa > Chordata > Actinopteri > Salmoniformes > Salmonidae > Thymallus > Thymallus thymallus. The sequence continues at coordinate 33,742,827 of CM042399.1, forward strand.
TTCATACCATTTCCCTTTATGTCCCTTTTCCATCTCCTCTCGCTCTCTCTCAACATCGCATCCGTATCGTCCAACTCACCGTGACTGCAGGCTCCTGTTTGATGGGGACATGGTCTGAGACGGTGCGGGCTGACACACTGTCCAGGCATCCGTCATCTGTCCGAGGGGGCTTGGGTTTCTCCTCCCCCACCCGGGGGGGCTCCTCCTTGGCAGGGAGGGTGTGCTGGCTGCTGGCCTGCTGACTCGTCTGAGAGGACGGCCCGGAGGTCACAGCAACCTTGGCGCCACCCACTGCACCTTAAACAGAGGAGGATGGAGCTTGTGGTCAACGACAAACGACTGTCAGGACCAAGAGATGAACATTACATACGGCCAAGTCTTTCAGATCACTTTCATTCATTAGTAGAAACATTAGTGCCTGCTGGACAACAGCAAAAGTAATACACCAACTACATTTAAGCCTAGTAGCATTGTAAAGTATATCAACAGATACTAGCACCTATAAAACGACAGATGTTACAATTTAAGGACATAACCTAGGCAATGCAGTTCCACACTGACACCCAGAGAGCCCGTTGGTTTGTGAGAGCAGCAGACTGGACTGAGGCACGCACATGGAGTTACTGGATTAGTTTCAGTGCTCAGAATCCTGTCCGTAGTGCTGTCTTGAATGTAAACACCCACAAACCTGCCTGTCTACCACAGTCACGCATAAAACATATGCACTGAGTATACCAAACATTAAAAAAACATCTTCCTAATATCAACCCTCCCACATACAAGTGAAGTCGGAAGTTTAGATACACCATGGTTAAAGTCATTAAAAAATATATTTTTCAACCACTCCAGAGATTTCATGTTTTGGCAAGTCTACTTTGTGCATGACAGAAGTAATTCTTCCAACAATTGTTTACAGACAGATTATTTCACTTATAATTCACTATATCACAATTCCAGTGGGTCAGAAGTTTACATACGCTAAGTTGACTGTGCCTTTAAACAGCTTGGAAAATTCCAGAAAATTATGTGATGGCTTTAAAAGCTTCTGATAGGCTAATTGACATCATTTGAGTCAATTCTGTCTCCTAGAGATGAACATACTTTGGTGCGAAAAGTGCAAATCAATCCCAGAACAACAGCAAAGTACTTTGTGAAGATGCTGGAGGAAACAGGTACAAAAGTATATATATCCACAGTAAAACGAGTCCTATATCGACATAACCTGAAAGCCCGCTCAACAGCGGAAGAAGACACTGCTCCAAAACCGCCAGACTACGGTTTGCAACTGCACATGGGGACAAATATCGTACTTTTTTGAGAAATGTCCTCTGGTCTGATGAAACAAAAATAGAACCGTTTGGCCATAATGACCATCGTTATGTTTGGAGAAAACCATCCCAACCATGAAGCACGGGGGTGGCAGCATCATGTTGTGTGGCTGCTTTGCTGCAGGAGGGACTGGTGCACTTCACAAAATAAACAGCATAATGAGGAAGGAAAATGATGTGGATATATTGAAGCAACATCTCAAGACATCAGTCAGGAAGTTAAAGCTTGGTCGCAAATGGGAAATGACCCCAAGCATACTTCCAAAGGCCATCACAAAGCCCTGATCTCAATCCTATAGAACATTTGTGGGCAGAACTGAAAAAGCGTGTGCGAGCAAGGAGGCCTACAAACCTGACTCAGTTACACCAGTTCTGTCAGGAGGAATGGGCCAAAATTCACCCAACTTATTGTTGGAAGCTTGTGGAAGGCTACATTTGACCCAAGTTAAACAATTTAAAGGCAATGCTACCAAATACTAATTGAGTGTATGTAATCTTCTGACCCACTGGGAATGTGATGAAAGAAATAAAAGCAGAAATAAATAATTCTCTCTACTATTATTCTGACATTTCACATTCTTAAAATAAAGTAGTGATCCTAACTGTCCCAAGATAGGGAATTTTTACTAGGATTAAATGTCAGGAATTGTGAAAAACTGAGTTTAAATGTATTTGGCTAATGTGTATGTAAACTTCCGACTTCAACTGTAATTAACATGCTTAAAGACACATTAGGACAGGCTCTAATGGTTTCCTAGGATACTGGTTAGACCTACAGTCAGTTACAGTCCATTGGTTCAACTGAAAGCCATCAGTGTGCTCCTCAAACAGCAACATAAAGTAAGTCAGTGTGTGTGTAATATGTGTGTGGAAGCAATTGTGTGTGTAATATTTGTGTGGAAGCCAGCTAGTGTAACAGATGTATAGAACGTGTACAGTAGAAGCCAGGCAGCAGAAAGACCTTGTGTAGCGGGGGCCTCCAGGCCCCCCCAGCGCTGGTTGTGCCTCTTCTTCAGGGTGATGTCTAAACGGGACGGGGTGAAGGCATACGTAGACTGCTCAGGCTGGATGAGGTTCCTGCAACAGAGGATCCAAGCTTGTCAGACTCATGGTCTCATTGAGAACCAAGGGGCCATGTGCATATATCAATAGAAACCGCTCACACAAACTCACAGACCAAGTTGGACTTTGAAGTCTTACCTGAGTTTGACTTGCCACTTAAAGACAGTATTCGCTCCGCAGTCCGCATGAAGGCGCAAGAAATTTGCATCGCTGTTTGAAAGGGAAGAAGTTCAGTAAGCCGGAAACACTAAAATCCTATTAAGATCCACTAAGGCCATCGAGGTGAAAAGTCACAAGGATCAAGTTACCTGGTCTGGAAGATGAGTGTGAAGTCCTGTTCCCTAAATATCACCCTGGCTGTCTCTCTGAAGATACCCTTCATGTACACGTTGACCACCATCAGGTCTGTCCCTTTCTCGTACGAGTCATTCTTCAACAACTTCAGGTTCACCATTGGCTCTGGAACTGCTAAAAGAACCACAGCGCCACGTTTCAGATCACTGTCTACAGACCATGGACTCTATACTCACTGCAACAGAGCTGTCATGGCTGTCTAGCCATGTTCTGCATTGAGCTAATTAAAAATAACATTTCAATCAGATTTGTGAATTTCAGTGTCCTTTTGAGACGTCCACTGACCTTCCTCCTGCTTCATCTCCAGAGGTTCCTCTTTAGACCGGTCCCTCTTCTCCTCCTCTGTACAGCTGTAGCTGGTGGACTCAGTCACAGGCTCCCCTGATCCTGACTGTTTGGTTGGTGTTAGTCTCTCAGTGGCCTGGTCAGCCTCATTCTGAGACTGTCTCACTAGCGTCTCAGAGTCAGTCCTCTCAGCCTCAGCCTCCCCTGGCCTCTCTGTTCTGTTGATGTTTGTGGAGGCTCCAGCCTTGGGGCTGATCCCAGCACTGGACACAGTGGCTGCTGGTATGATTAACTCTTCTGCCCCAGCCTTGAAATCAGACTCTGGGGCCTTCTTGTTCTCCATCTAAAACAATAATGGTCTTTACAATCCTATCCAGAGCAGCAGATAATCACAAACACATTTGAACACCTGTGAGATGGTGTAGTCTAGAGAAACTGGGACTCACCTGAACTTTCAACTCCTGCTGCGTGTGGCTGACAGCTACCTCAGGTGTTGTACCCTCATGGCCATTGCCTAGCAGCTCAGCTCGATTGTCACCAGCTGTAGATGTCTGGGGGTCCTGGCCAGTGGGAGTGGGGCTGTGTGGTTTCCCATTGGCTGTGGAATTTGGGTGTGTATCCCTGGGCGTCTCTGAGGTGGGGTCCTTGGAGGCCTTAGGGGGACGGACGGTGCGCTTGGCACAGGGCTCCTGAGGCAGGTCCCCTTTACTGACACGGAGAGGCTTGGTCAGCCCCTCTTCTCCAGCCTTCACCCCAGACTCAGGCCTGTCAGCTGGTTTGTAGTTAATGGTGCGTTTGACACCGCGCTCTGATTTGCCACGCCTCTGTTCGCTCTGTGCCGGTGGAGCAGACGGCTGGGTGGACTTTTCAGGCTTGTCTGCCGTCGCAGGGACAGATTTCTCTGGCTTTACCAGCGGCTTTACCAGCAGCGGCGGTTTCTGGTCTTTACCATTCTTGGCCTCCATGTTCACAGGCTGCTTCTCTTTTTTATTTTGCTACAGGGAGAAGAGACAAAATGTTATAGATTTTGTGTATGTATTTCTTTATAAATTGTGTTGAAACGGTCGCAAGGGACAGGAAAAAGGCACATAAAAAGATGGTAGTTGATGCAATTCCATGGGAGAACCATACTACATGACAGCAGCGAGGGCAGTTGGTAGACTCACCATAAGGGAAGGCCAAGAGTGGAAGGGGATCTTCTTGTGCATGAACAGAACGAGGAAGCCACCCTTCTCTTTGTACTGCACTTTGCTGCAGGAGCCCTCAATCTCCTCATGCAGATGACAGTCCCACTGGCGCCCATCTGAAGAGAGAGCAGTCACGGGCCATCAGACTAGTCGTAATGCTGCATGTTCACAGTGAAAGACTAATGCCTCGCAGATCAAAGACACATACACACACTCCCTCTTTCAAACGCCATCTCAGCACACATTCACACGCTAAAATGTACAAGCTCTCATACACGTACAGTCATCACATACACTTAGGCTATAAGACATGTAGGCGGCCTAGTTAGTTTGAGGTAGCTTGTGATCTCACCTGGGAAGCGGGCCTGACAGTCCGTGTCAGTGAAGGTAGTGGCAACGTCCTCCACCCTCTGCACCCCGTCTCCACAGCGCAGCCTCACGATCACTTCATTTGCATTCTGCTTCCAGTCCACAAACACATCTACACAGCACCGGGCCCACAGAGACAAAACAGTCTGTCAGAGGACTACCACACTCAGCATACCACAGGGATCACTTGCAAAATTGATTCTGTAACACAAGAACACTTTGTCCACAGCACATGCTGTGACGGTGTTAGACAAGTACGCAAATCAACCTAGAACGTTCTACAACAGATCAGCATAGTTAGACTAGAGGACTAGATATGGGTTGAATATTTTACAAAAATGTTCCATCCTGAGAATAAATCACTTATCTCCCGGGTAAGAAGGTATTTTTCCAGCTAAACCGGTAGTGTCATTCAAAAGCATATAAAATGTCTGGATTTGATTAGAGCTTTGATCAGCATGAACATTCAGACCTGATGATACCTGAGCCTGATGAGCCATATATTCAATAGATTTCATGGACCCTGCATTAACGACATTTAATGAGCCCAAGTCCAAAAAGGCCTGAATGATTGTGCCATTATACAATACATATGATATAGGCTACTGCACAGTACGCACAACAGAAAAACAAAACCCAATAGTTGTAGCTAGCTATACGCTCTCTTGGGTAAATAGGACACCTATAGATAATGCTATATACAATATCTATCTACAACAGGATTATCTATTTTGGATGCAATTTGAATGGAGTTGATGGAGAGAGAGAGAGAAAGACTGCGAATGCACTGATAAGGATATTCGGGTGATAGGCTTTTTAAAAACTCTGCAGCTACTATTAAAGAAATATTATCTTCACAATAAAAAAAACATTGTAGCATAGGTTATGCTGCAGCAAATGTAGGCCTACCTGTCACAAGAACAAAAAGTAGGCCCTATGCAATCAGTTTTATGTTTTTGTCCATTTTTTTTTTTTAACACCTTTAATCCTAGTAAGAATTCCCTGTTTTAGGTCAGTTAGGATCACTCTCGTTTGTCTGTGAGTAGTCTTGTATTTGCTATAACTCCTCTCAGTCGACTGAGCTGGCACTCAGCCCCCTCCAGTAATCAGCAAGCTCCAAAGCAGGTGAGTGCTCCCTGGACACAGCTGATAGGCAATCCATTCTTCAATGAGCTCTGTTGATTGGCTTGCCATGGGTTTCAGTTGTGTGTAGGCTTCCATGGCTGGAGCGTGCCTAGGATCGAACACCTTAGCCAGCCTGTAGACCTCTCAGGCTGGATTTGTGTCTCAGTGCTTTGAGAACTTTGTGAAGTGGAATGCATCATGGATATGGTCAAGCACCTCCCTCCAATCCCCATCTTTCTCAATAGCTCATCTGTCTTGGCAGCATACCCACGTTTTTGCCATTCCATTCACTAGGTAAGAGCCCAGATCCTCCATGACATTTCATGCAGACACTGCTGTTGGACGGTGGGTTCCTTCCAGGATTGACAGAGCTGTCATCAGTTTGGAGCAGCCCACCGAGATTAAGGTTAGTTTAACAGTGAGGGCCTGCAGCTTCTCCTCTGTCTCCAGCTGGCTGAGGATGTTTGACTGCCTGGTATGATGACCTTTCTGCCAACAAATACTCTGTACAGATGAATGGTACTCTCTGTATGGTACTTCACTGCCTCAAACCAGCCATTCCATCTGGAGCTCACTGCTTCAGGGAAGAGACTTGGCCTGCACAAACGCTTTCATAATGAGGAAGCTCACCCATCTTCTCTTTCTGACAGGCTTCTTGAAGAAGACAGATCTCATCCATGTCACAAGTGACACAAATTCTGAGAAGTATTTGTAGTGCTGCCAGGTCTCACCCAGCAGATTGAGGACATGGCAGAGACAGGTTACATGGACACTGTTGGGCATCACTCCTTTCAGAACCTCCTTGTATGCCAAGTGTAAACACAATATAGATAGTGAAAGTTAGCTAGATGGAGGCAGCCAGCTGCTGACATTATGCATCGCTATATTTCACCGCGATAGCTCGTCGTTTGCAATATCACAATATGCATGTGGACAATTCACATTGCAGAATGTAAATGTTGGCTATTGTAACGGTATATTAATACTGTTAACTCACCAATGACCATGTTTAGAATGCTGCAATCCCTAGCATCTGTTGTCTCGTCAACCACCAAACTTCTTCACACAGAACAGCAGTCATATGTAGAACAGCAGTCATATGTTGGCCGAACACACGAGGCAGGTGAGTTGCTGCTCTCATTTTCAGGAAACGCTCCTGTTTGCAATGCTTCACTAGAAACGGCCGTAGCTTTCTTAGCTTTTCTAAGGGGATGTCAGACTCGATCGCACAGCCACAAAGTCCTGAATAAATTCTCGTCTTGAATCTGCTGATGCGCTTGCACTAGTAATGGTCGTTTGAAGAGGCATGCTCTGGCTAACACAGTGCTTTTCCTTGTTCTTCACATGGGCTTTAGCCTTTAAGTGGTCATCAGACCTATTTTTACGGATCCAAACAATAGTATGTTGTCAGAATTTGCGAAACATCTTGTCGCCTGAATTTAGGAGTTAGGGTCAAAACATTCACTTTTTTTGACGACTTCGCGGTCTCAGACATCTTCGACATGTTTCTCGAAGTGACAGCCAAGAAGTGAGGTAACATAAGGGTCCCACGCACGACCATCCCCCCTCTCAAAACTTAATTATTTCGACCTACTCGTCTAATTTTACAATTATGAAATAATTTAGGTTACTAAAATAATTAGGCCTACTTTTTTTCTTTTTATCAATTTCAGCCAAATTATGGAAAATTCTGAAATATTCCAGGTTTTAGTCGATTCCATTTTTATTACCAAATTCCGCCCGCGTTTTCCGCATTGTGGAAATCATAGGGCAACAAAAAAGTTACCATGATGAGATGATAGGTCTAATACCATGTGCCCCCCTCTCCATAAACCCTGCTAGGTCTACAGCTGGGCTCCCAGTCAGGTTGTATACCATGTGATCCCCTCTCCATAAACCCTGCTACGGTCCACTACGACATTCGTCCTTATTTGATCAAACAGCCAAATAAATTACTCTGACCAATAGGCTTGTCCGTGGTGTCTGTAACTTGTGTTTTCTATAAATTGTTGAATGGCCTGTCAGTTGCACATAGTTCCACATACATTGAAAGTATGATATTTTACTAATGTGTTAAATCACTAAAATATGAAAGAAACTGGGGAGGTGCTTGGTGTGAATCAGTGAATGGCATAGACAACCGCCAAGGAATTAGAAGGACACAAAGGATAAAGTGTGGACAATGGGACCGAGGGTAGCTAAATGAGGCAAGAGAAGGACACTGTGTGGGTGGAAAATCATGGCAGCCGGCCAGACCTCTGAATTGATTGGTTGGAGAGAGCAGAGCAGGGAGGCACAGAAGCGCTCTCTCGTGACCTTGACAAAACCTGTTTCCCTGGGTCCGGCCTTACATCAGCTAGGATTAGAAATCTTCAGCATTAAGCAGAGAGTAGCAACCAGGGCATGATACCTACCAACACCGGCTATTAACCAGTGTTTCCCCTACATGCCTGTAAAACCAAGTAATTGGCCACACTGTATTAGCTAAGATGAATGGACTGTGATCATGTATGCGCTCACTCCATCAGTGATGGAGTATTTGCATGGTTAACTATACAAGTTGATGGAATAGAAATACTTAAATAGCTAAATGTACATATGATATAAATGAAGGTAATAATAGTTTACTTAATATACAGTCTGGTTAAATGAACAGGTAAATGAATATTAGCATGGTTACATTAACTGTACAGGTAAATGACAGGAAGAGATACTTAAATAGCTAAATGTCTGTATGATATAATTTAGGGTAATAATAGTAATTCCCTTAAAATAGTCCTTAGTGCGCAGAGTTTAATTACAGATAAATGCACATATGATATACTAAAAGCAATGACAAAAAGATACAACTGATAGGATAGTAATATGCATTCCTGAGTGAAGGACTACGTAAGTTCAGTCCAATAATTATATGTGATATAACAACTGTACATGAATATGTATATACAGACCTGAATGAACAAATAAAGTCCTGAGTGAATGAATGATTACAGACCAGAGCTACTCACGGATGGATGCATAATTGTTAAACTAGGTCCTAACACCCCAACAGTTCCAGGTCTATGTTTCAGACGGCACGTCACCCCGGTGAGGCATTAAATAGTCTAATAGCCACCAGCAGGAAGGACCTCCTGTAGCGCTCTCTGGCACACAGTGGTGGGATCAGACTGTGACTGAAAGTGCTCCTCTGCGTCATAACCATGGCATGCAGAGAGTGGGTGATGTTGTCCATGATGGCCAGGATCCGTCTCTCCGCCACCTCCTCTAGAGTGTCAAGGCTAATCCCCAGAACAGAGCTAGCCTTCCTGATCATCTTATTTACCAGAAAAGCATCACCGGCCTTTATGTTGGCGCCCCAGCACACTACTGCAAAGAAGATGGCACTGGCCACAGACTGGTAGAAGGTATGCAGTAGTTTACTGCACACGTTGAAGGACCTGAGCCTCTTCAGAAAGTAGTCGGCTATGGCCCTTTTTGTACAGAGACCCGGTGTTACCTGCCCATTCCAGCCTGTTGTCCATATGGACTCCCAGGAACTTGTATGACCCAACCATTTCCACATCCATCCCCTGTATAGGGACTGCAGTCAGATGGGCCTTGGTTCTCCTGAAGTCCACTACCATCTCCTTTGATATGCTGATGTTGAGCTGAAGGTGGTTCTGCTCACACCACAAAGTAATTGATTGTGCTCCTGTACTCCTCCTCCTGCCCACCCCTGATCCTGATGCACCCTACAATTACGGAGTCATCCGAGAACTTCTGTAGGTGGCATGTTTCAGAGTTATATCTGAAGTCCGAGGTGTAGAGGGTGAACAGGAAGGGGGACAGGACCGTTCCCTGGAGGGGCCCCATGTGTTGCCAACTGTCCGTTCTGACACACAGCTCTGTAGTCGCACAAATTGTGGCCTACTGGTCAGGTAGTCCGTGACCCAGGAGACTAAGGGTGCTTCCACTTTCCTCCTCTTCATCTTCTCACCCAGTAGCAGGGGCTGAATGGTATTGAAGGCACTGGAGAAGTCAAAAAACATAACCCTCACAGTGCAACCTGCATTGTCCTGGTGATAGTAGGTCCTCTGCAGAAGGAAGATGATTGAATCATCCACCCCGATGTTGCGCTGATATGAGAATTGCAGGGGGTCCAGTGATGTACACACCAGGGGTCTGAGGTGAGCGAGAACTAACCTTTCCAGGGTCTTCATGATGTGGGATGTTAGCGCTACAGGTCTGAAGTCATTCAGGACAGTGGGGTTCACCTTATTGGGCCATCCTGGGACCAGGCAGGATGTTTTCCACAGCACAGGGACCCTTTCCAGGCTCAGGTTGAAGTGTCGCTGGAGTATTCCAAACAGTTGGTCAGCACAGACCCTAAGCACCTTTGGGCTGATGCCATCAGGGCCCGCCGCTTTCCACTGATATAGTCTCTCCAGCTCTCTCTTCACTTGGATGGTGGTGAAAGCCAGCCCAGGTGGGGAGAAGGGAGGTGTTGCAGATCAGTCCAGAGGGAGCGGAGGTGGGGAGAGGGTCTCTGAGGTATTGTGAGCAAAGTGGGGGTGGGACAGCCGTGAGGGTGTGTGGCCTGGGGAGCTGGAGGGGATGTGGACAGGGCCAGTATCTAATCTGTAAAAAAATTGGTTCAGCTCATTGGCTCTGTCCTGGGTCCCCTCCGTCTGCCCACTGTTTGACTTTAAGCCAGTGATATGTCTCATACCCTTCCACACCTCTCTCACCTGGTGATGCCTCAGCTTGTCCTCCATCCTCTCCTTATACCCTCTCTGGGCCATCCGGAAAACACCTTGTGCGGAGAAGACAAGGTGAGCGCTACCATCAGTCCTGTGTCATACCAACAGTAAAGCATCCTCAGACCATTCATGTGTGGGGTTGCTTCTCAGCCAAGGGAGTGGGCTCACTCACAATTTAGCCTAAGAACACAGCCATGAATAAAGAATGGTACCAACACATCCTCCGAGAGCAACTTCTCCCAACCATCCAAGAACAGTTTGGTGACGACCAATGCCTTTTCCAGCATGATGGAGCACCTTGCCATAAGGCAAAAGTGATAACTAAGTGGCTCGGGGAACAAAACATCCACATTTTGGGTCCATGGCCAGGAAACTCCCCAGACCTTAATCCCATTGAAAATGTGTGGTCGATCCTCAAGAGGCGGGGGGCCAAACAAAAACCCACAACTTCTGACAAACTCCAAGCATTGGTTATGCAAGAATGGCCTGCCATCAGTCAGGATGTGGCCCAGAAGTTAATTGACAGCATGCCAGGGCGGATTGCAGAGGTCTTGAAAAAGAAGGGCCAACACTGCAAATACTGGCTACCATAGTAACTACTGACATAAAGATCTAAGAACACTGAAGCAGCAAACTTAGTGGAGACCAATACTTGTGTCATTCTCAAACCTTTTGGCCGCGACTGTACACAAAAATTGATATAGTCCCTTATGCAGTCAGTAAGTCCATCAATGTCCTCCCTATGAGCCTCACAGAGCACATCCCAGTCTGTTGTTTCAAAGCAGTCTTGTAGGGCCTCATTCGGCTCCGGGGGCCATCTCCTAATGGTCCTAGTGATCGCAGGCTGCTGTTGGACCATAGGCCTGTAGAGTGGTGTAAGGTGGACAAGGTTGTGATCTGACCTACCGAGGAGAGGGAGTGCAGTGGAGTTGTATGCATCCTTTACATTAGCATAGAAGTCCAGAGTTTTATTATTCCAGGTCGGGCACTTCAAACTGTTTGAACGTGGGCAGCGTTGGAGAGAGACGCATGGTTAAAATCTCCCGAAATGGCAAAGAAAGCACTGGGGATGCGCGGTCTGTAACCTCGCGATAGCAGAGTGGATAACGTCACACGCTGTGTTTGCGTCAGCGGAAGGCGGGATGTAAACAATAACAGCAACGTACAGTAAATGGCCAATGACCTACGACTCCACGTGGATGGCTATGTAAAACACACAAAATAAAATGAATGAATGTGCCACAAAACAAGAATTAGGCTAAGTGGATTTAGACTCATCGTTATCACTTATATTACATTGGACGTGCACATTCACAAGCATCATGCCCTCTCCCTCAGTATAAAGACATTCTACTGCAATAGACCACAGCAGACTGTTTCCCTGTCATCGGTTTCTTTGTGACTGACAGGCATCGCTAGAAGATGCATATTGTTCATTATAGCGGGAGAGGACTCAGACTAATTTAAAAGTAGCCTAGTTAAAGCTGCAATTTGTAACTTTTTGGCCAACTAGATCAAATTCACATAGAAATCAGGAGTGAGCAATATGAACAAAAAATCATATTACGATATTTTCCACTGTCCGGACGATAACGATATATCACGATAATGCACTTTTTGTTTTCACATTTTATGAGCCCTTCAAAGTTAATGACAAAATATTGCTTTTAACCTCAGAAACAGAAAGGGGGCTTTTTTTTTTTACTTCTGTAAAAAGTGTAATCCATCTATAGATTTACATATGTATGCACACACACACACGAATATAAACACACACACGGCTTAACGTATAAGAAGGATCAGGCAGTGTAGTCAGCTAGAACTTTAAAAAGAGAGGAGATAAGGAATACAATAGTTATTCTGCATTAGTTATGTTTTTAAAGTTACTTTTATACCCACTTCTGTGTGTTTTGGACGTTGAAACTTACCAATAGCAATGTGTAGCCTGTGTCCGAAACACCCAGGTCTTGTCCATTTGTTCAGCTCAAACGCTTTGACCATGTTTGAACCGCTGTCGGTAGTCATGCATACTTGACGCGACTCTTTCAAGCCCAAGGATGAAAATGCCTCCCTCAGACCAGCTGCAATTATTTCTCTGGTGTGTTTGTCTGGGAAATAAGAGGTCTGAAGGCATTTGCTTTGCAGCTTCAAGTTGTCGTCAATGTAATAAATTGCCAATGCATGGCTCTGTGGTCCAGCATGACCAAGTGGGCAGCGGTAGAGAAGAAGGCAGCGTTACGGATTTCGTTGGCAACTCTATCCCGACATTCTGTGTAGAGTTCTGGCAGACATGGTTTTCTGATGTATTTACAGTGGTGTAAAGTACTTAAGTCCAAATATTAAGTACTACTTAAGTCGTTTTTGGGGGCATTTATATTTGACAACTTTTACAACTTTTACTATTTGACAACTTTGACAACACTACATTCTTAAAGAAAATTAAGTACTTTTTACATTTTGAATGCTTAGCAGGACAGGAAAACACCCCTGGTTATCCCTACTGCTTTTGATCTGGTGGACTCAAACACACATGCTTAGTTTGTAAATAATGTCTAAGTGTTGGAGTGTGCCCGACTATGAGTGAATGAAAAGAAAATCTAGAAAATTGTGCCGTCTGGTTTGCTTAATATAAGGAATTTGAAATGATTTATACTATTACTTTTGATATCTAAGTATATTTTACCAATTACATTTACTTTTGATAGTTAACTATATTTAAAACCCAAATACTTTTACTCAAGTAGTATTTTACTGGGTGACTTTCACTTGAGTCATTTTTTTATTACGGTATCTATACTTTTACTCAAGTATGACAATTGGGTACTTTTTCCACCACTATTTACGGCTCGGGATCTCATATCTTGGGTCTAAAGTTCGAAACAACTTTCTGAAACCGTCTTTCTCCACAGTTTGAATTGGTTCCATGTCTTTCGCTATGTGATACATAATCACACTTGGTATCCCATGCGCCTTTTATCTAACTAATTCTTCTTCGTCCTGCAAATCAACCTCAATAGCGTTTATTTTCCTTTAGTAAAATAAACTATTTGAACTATCAAGACTGACATTTTGAACGAAACAAAAAACGCCTTGTTTCATACATTTATCATGATATGGCAAAATCCATATCATGGCACAACTTCATACCGGTATACTGCCCACCCCTAATAGAAACCTGTTATACTTTTGTAATTCTCATTGAAAGCAATTCCAAGAAGTGGTGTGGCGCCGATGGACATGGCCACCCTGTTGTATCACACCTGGTACGGCAACTGCACCGCCCGCAACCGCAGGGCTCTCCAGAGGGTGCGGTCAGCCCAACGCATCATCAGGAGCACACTGCCTGCCCTTCAGGACATCTACAGCACCTGGTTGCGGGCGGTGCAGTTGGGCGTACTGTATTCTAGTTCATCCTATTCAACTATTGCTGTATGCATGTTATTTTATCCATGTATTCTTCTGATAGAATATAGTATATCCGATTCTGTCCGATCCTCTGGCAGTCTCTATGGGGGTGCCACAGGGTTCAATTCTTGGGCCAACCCTTTTCTCTATATACATCAACGATGTCGCTCTCGCTGCTGGTGACTCTCTGATCCATCTCTACGCAGATGACACCATTCTGTATACATCTGGCCCCTCTTTGGACACTGTGTTTACTAACCTTCAAAAAAGCTTCAATGCCATACAACACTCCTTCCATGGCCTCCAACTGCTCTTAAACGCTAGTAAAACTAAGTGCATGCTTTTCTATCGAACGCTGCCAGCACCCGCCCACCGGACTATCATCACTACTCTCGACGGGTCCGAATTAGAATACGTGGACACCTACAAATACCTAGGCATCTGGTTAGACTATAACCTACCTCCTAACCTTACTGCATTTTTGCACTACATTTTGCACTCTGTATATAGATTTTCTATTGTTTTTTTTTTTTTTTGACTGTTTGTTTAATGTGTAACTCTGTGTTGTTTTTGTCGCACTGCTTTGCTTTGTCTTGGCCAGGTCGCAGTTGCAAATGAGAACTTGTTCTCAACTGACCTACCTGGTTAAATAAAGGTGAAATAAAAAATAAATAAAAAATAAACTCAACTTCCAGACTCACATCAACCATCTCCAATCCAAAATTAAATCCAGAATTGGCTTCCTATTTCGCAACAAAGCCTCCTTCACTCATGCTGCCAAACATGCCCTTGTAAAACTGACTATCCTACCGATCCTTGATTTCGGCAATGTCATTTACAAACTAGCCTCCAACACTCTACTTAGCAAATTGGATGTAGTCTATCACAGTGCCATCCGTTTTGTCACCAAAGCCCCATACACTACCCATCACTGCGACCTGTATGCTCTCGTTGGCTGGCCTTCATTATATATTCGTCGCCAAACCCACTGGCTCCAGGTCATCTATAAGTCTTTATTAGGTAAATCCCCGCCCTATCTCAGCTCACTGGTCACTATAGCAACACCCACCCGTAGCATGCGCTCCAGCAGGTATATCTCACTGGTCACCCCCAAAGCCAACACCTCCTTTGGCCGCCATTCCTTCCAGTTCGCTGCTGCCAATGACTGGAACGAATTGCAAAAATCATTGAAGCTAGAGGTTCCCATCTCCCTCAATAACTTTAAGCATCAGCTGTCAAAGCTGCTTATCGATCACTGCACCTGTATATAGCCCTTCTGTAAATAGCCCACACTACTACCTCATCCCCATATTTATTTTTGTTATTTTCACAAATCTTGCACTCCAGTATCTCTATTTGCACATCATAATTTGCACATCCTTCATTCCTGTGTTAATGATGATAATCTGTCATTTATTTCACCACATTGGTCTATTTATTGTCCTACCTCCTAACCTTACTGCATTTTGCACTCTGTATATAGATTTTCTATTGTGTTTTTGACTATGTTCTGTTTACTGTGTAACTCTGTGTTGTTATTTGTCACACTGCTTTGCTTTGTCTTGGCCAGGTCGCAGTTGCAAATGAGAACTTGTTCTCAACTGACCTACCTGGTTAAATAAAGGTGAAATAAAAAAAATATCCACATAATGTCCATACATCACATCAATCTAGCTATATATACTGTATATATATTTATACTCCAGACTCCAACATAGCTCATGCTAATATTCAATTATCTTACTTTTTGTGCATTGTTAGATATTACTGCCCCGTTGGATCTAGGAACACAAGCATTTTGCTACACCTGCAATAACATCTGCTAACCAGGTGTGTGTGACCAATAAAACTTGATTTAGTTCTGTTTTATGTGCACCATTTCTATTCTTCTCTACACTATACTTGTTGATTGTTTTGTCACAGAAAAGACTAGAATTTTAGCAACCAGGAAATGGTGGAGCGATTTCCGCATAGTGCACCTTTAATATGAAGTGGAAAAAGTAGGTGGCCGAAAATGAGTCTGTAACTGGCTGATTAGCCAAGAGCACTAATGGAAAACACTGCATAGATAACACAAAGCAAACTTAAAGTACCGTTCAACAAGACAAGTCACTCCCATTTTTCATCAGGTTTTTACATTGAGATGTTATGTCATTCACAAATCAGAATATAGGCTCAACATAAGGGATGTATTTAAACAGGTAGCCCAATTCTGAAAAATTTTCCCCACTAATTGGTATTTTGACCAATCAGATCAGCTCTATAAAAAAGACCTAAAGTAAAAAGATCTGATTTACCAAATCAAAATCAGGCGCGTACATATTTTGTAAATGTTATCGCAAATGCTTATGTTTCTAGCTCCAAAAGTGCAGTAATACCAAACAAGATAGAAGCTGTTTTTCCGTCTCCTGGTCCCAGCTTTGATGCACCTGTACGGTCTCCACCTTAGATGGTAGCTGGTGAACAGGCCGTTGCTCGGGTGGTTTAGGTCCTTGATTATTTTTTTGCCCTTTTGTGACACTGGGTGCTGTAGACGTCCTCCCAGTAATGCGTTGATCAAAAGACCAACTAGTGGAAAAAATATCAGAATGTGTAAACGCAGTAAAATAGGCTTGCTCTCAGCAAACACTCTACCCGTGCCTTACCAAGTCAACCACACCCCAAATCTCTCACCTTTCTTGTGCTCTGCGTTGGCCCCAGCTGCTGCTCGCTTGGCCTCCCTGCTCTCCTGGTTGGCCCTGTCCTTCTGCTTCTTCTTGCTGGTGCTGTCATCTCCGCTGCGCTGACCCCCATTCCGCCGGCCTGACTCACTGCTGCTGGCCATCTTCAGGCGCTTGGCGCTCACAGGCCTCCCGTCGCCGGCGTCTCTGCTGCTGCCGCGGTCTGGTTCTGAGGTGTGCCGCTTTCTGCCCGGTCCAGCTATCTTGGCGATGTTACAGGTCAGAACTCTCCCAGAACAGAATCAGGGGTCCTGAGAAGAGTTAGAGGCCCACAACAGTTATGAATGTGTGTTGCAGAGCTACATAAGAGTCATAAAGAGTGTGGTCTGTGGTGTATATATTAGTTTACAGAATATTATCAATTAGGTCATTTACACACACATTTGAAACCTCACAATTCTGGCACATGTTTAGATTGGATTCTGTCTGCAAACATTGCAATAATTATCTCTGCATCTACTACCAAGATAAACTTGACTTATGGTGGCTATCTTATTGAGCATTCCAACAATTTGGGATACTAGGTACTGTATCTAATTCGCTATCTTGAATGTTTTGCCTTGGATGTTGCACCCTGGATTGTTAAAACAATGTGGCAAGAAAATATTTAGGTTACCTTTGGTACAATGTTAACTATAATGTATTTAAGTGGCTAACTAGACTAGTGTTGTTTACTTTACACATTACATTTGACTATAATAGTATACCTAACACTACACATTGATGTACATGTCTGACAGTCTCTTTATCCTCAATGCAATGGCGTCATGTACATGCAGCAAGTTAGCTAGCTAGTGACAACCAGTTACTTAACGTTAGGTAACTAGTTAACATGCTGAAATAAGTTACTTGGCTATCAATGATCATTGGCCAGTCAGTTCTTCAAAAGATCTGACAATTCAACGTTAAAATGTTAACAGGTGATCTCTATAATTTCATTAACGACAGGGATACATAGCCAGGTAACGTTACATTGGCAATCTAGTTAGCCGGCTAACGTTAGCTAAGCTAACAACAGTTAGCCAACTAGCTATCTTCCTGGCTAAATTACTAACGTTAGTAGTTCTTGCGAATATCATTACCTTGTTAGATAGTTTCGTTAACAAACGTTAGTCAACTATGTTGACAAGCTAGACAAACAATAGATATTGACAATAGCGCCTCATGACTTGTTATAATTAAACATAAAATACTAGCCAGCATGACCAACTACTTACAAAACATGTATAATTTGGAGTGTCGTCTTGCCGTCTTCGTGCACAATGGCCGGCGAGTCAGTACTTCTTCAGTCCTCGCTAAGCTGCTTGACCGCCACGGGCCTCTGCTCACCCCTTCCCGCACTCTGGTGTTTCTAGAATATTCTTGTTATTTCAGGACCCATCTCTTATAGATTCCGAAATCATGTAATCAACTATAGGTGACGTGAATTACAACAAAACGATAAATCGCTTCAACCTAAGTTTAACCAGTCCACGCGAAATGACTCGCACTTTGTTTAGGAACAAAAACAGTCCAAACCGAAATCCACTCAGGAGACAGGTCACTTCCTGTAGCAACCAACCCCTCACCATGGGAAAATATCAATTGCATTCTCCTCGCGTCCTCTCTCCTCGCCTCCTTCTCAAAACCCATTGGATGAGAAAGCCAAAGATCCCGCCCCTCTGACCTTCTCCTCCAATGGAGTTTGAGAAGGAGGCGAGAGGACGCGAGAAGGGATGCAATTGAGATTCTACCATGTGACAAAGGTTTTCTTGCCTGGTTCTAAAGGTATGCACCTATACAACAAGGGCATGACGTTAGTAAAACAGGCCTATTATAGGGAGTTTATTATAGGGGGATGTTGAATAAGACATGCACTAGTTATGACATGACATTTTTTTGACTATATTCTCGTTATGTGATCCACACCTCTCTCCACACCATTAAATATGGAACGTATGTTTATTATGTGCAGTGATGGTGTTCCAGTTTTAATAGTCACACCATTTTAGTTTCCCTACAATGGAGGGTGGAAATGCTTTTTCAATGTTTATTTTCAGGTAACTCCAAAAAGCTTTCTCTCAATTACAGAAACAATACCAAACATTGAATATATATAGGGTTCAAAGAGAACAAGCATCCATCCTTTAATCCAGGAGAAACCATGTCAAAGTGGCCGATCATCCCCTGGTTCATCCTCAGTGGGTACACATAACAACTTTTATTCATTGTTTATCCAGAACAATGTATTCATCAGTACTTTTTGGGCATTATTTATATGCTGAATGTGACAAATGTATTATTATTTTAGTAAATGTCATGTGGAGGCACTTCTATCATTCAGTTAAAAGTCACACAGTAATACACTGAGGGCACACAATGTCATATTAGATGTGTGAAATCTCACAATCAAAAGGCCCAGTTACACAGTGTAGTCGGACCCTAGGTGCAGTACTGAGCTCCCCACTAGAGGGCATACAGTGTACACCCTACAGGCTCACTAGAGCAAAGCAGTAGTAATTTCACATAGTGTCTGCAGTCAGTCAGTGTTGGTTTGACCAGCCAGGTCCTGTTACTGACAGGTGTTGTAGATCTGGATCTGTTTGTTGATGTCGTTGAGGATAGCCTTCATCTTGTCTTCTAGGCCGTCCAGCTGCCGGGCTTTGCCCTCCAACGTTTTCTGGTTCTCTTCATAGTCTTTCTCTAGTTCTGTGGATATAAAGTATGTCAAGTTTATATCTTAATGTTTAATCTCAGAATAACCAGACTTGGCTGACTGACATACTGTAGACCACCCCAATGGTGGAACCAGCTTCCCCCTGAAGCTAGAACAGCAGAGTCTCTGCCCATCTTTCGAAAGCAACTGAAACCCTACCTCTTCAAAGAGTATCTTAAATAATCCCCCTCCTCACCTCGACCCCCCCCCCACACACACACACAC
The DNA here is from genome assembly GCA_023634145.1 of Thymallus thymallus. Taxonomy (NCBI): domain Eukaryota; kingdom Metazoa; phylum Chordata; class Actinopteri; order Salmoniformes; family Salmonidae; genus Thymallus; species Thymallus thymallus. The sequence continues at coordinate 33,762,321 of CM042399.1, forward strand.
AAAATAAATAAATAATAATAATCCTGACTCCTATCTAGATAGATAGATAGATAGATAGATAGATAGATAGATAGATAGATAGATAGATAGATAGATAGATAGATAGATAGATAGATAGATAGATAGATAGATAGATAGATAGATAGATAGATAGATAGATAGGTACTTTATTGATCCCCCGGGGGGGAAATTTCATAAATTTCATATCTAAAGTAGATAACTAGTTTATTGAGGAAAAGTGTAGTTACTACGCCTGTGATATGTGGGTGTCCCTAGCTATCTTAAGATTAACTAACTGTAAGTCGCTCTGGATAAGAGTGTCTGCTAAATGACTCAAATGTAAAATGTACAGTTTGCTCTCTGGTTTGAGTAAACCCCATGAGACAAAATCAGACAATGCAGTAACACTGTTTAACCACATGAGGGCAATGTTGCCTTCGCTATTCTACAAAGGTTAGCTTGTGTAACTCAAAAGCAATGCTGCTCCTAATTAAACAAGAGGCCCAGTTCCCTCCAGGGTCCCTCCCACACACCTGCTAGTCTCTGGAGCTTATTCTGGGCGTCTTTCAGTAGCTCCTTGGCTTCGTCTCTTAGGCGCTCTGCTTTCTTCTTGGCCTCCTGGACGGTCTTGGCTTTCCTGTCCACCAGGTCCTGCACTGTGTGATACTTATCTGTCAGCTCGCCATCTAAAATCTGAGAGAAAGAAGAGAGTATAATTAGTAACAGTCACAGTATTACAGTCCCATAATTAGTAACAGCACAGTATTACATTCCCATAATTAGTAACAGCACAGTATTACAGTCCCATAATTAGTAACAGTCACAGTATTATAGCCCCAAATATACACATAAAATGAACACACACAAACCTGCTTGGCATCATTGGCTTTGTCCCGTGCCATAGTGGCTGTCTCCTCAGCTCGAGCTGCTGCCATGCTGTTGTTTGCACGTTTGAGTTTCAGACCATCAATCTCTCGACCCAGGTTGCCCAGGCGGTCCATGGCATCATTCAGGTCATGTTCACTGCTGGAGGTTTCAGACTGGATCTACGAGCAGGGAAAACATCAGGAATATAATATCTGGAGGTTTCAGACTGGATCTATGAGCAGGGAAAACATCAGGAATATAATATCTGGAGGTTTCAGACTGGATCTACGAGCAGGGAAAACATCAGGAATATATTATCTGGAGGTTTCAGACTGGATCTATGAGCTTGGTGTCAGGCTCTGGCCATAGAGAAGCCTATTTGCTTCTCTATGTAACCATGGTCAGAGTCTGACAGGTCTTTTCTTTCTGTTTCTGGTGGTGGTTTGTGTTGGATCCCTAATTAGAGGCAGCTGTAGCGCATCGTCTCTAATTAGGGATCCTACATAGGTTTGTTGATCTTCACACAGGGTTGTGGGTCGTTGTCGTTATATGTCGCGTGACGTTGTCTGTCGTGTTTGTTTTGTGTTGTATAGTTCGTCATTTGGTGTGTTATTATACATAGGAAATTATATCTATAATTATTACATAGTATAATAAATCATGTCGAACTATAATCCCTGCGCTGCGTCTTGGTCCATGTAGGCACCCTCACGTGACACTGGGAAAACATCAGGAATATAATATCTGGAGGTTTCAGACTGGATCTACGAGCAGGGAAAACATCAGGAATATATTATCTGGAGGTTTCAGACTGGATCTACGAGCAGGGAAAACATCAGGAATATGTTATCTCTTGATCCCTTCATGTCCACTCAGTTAAAAACACCATCCAACTGCATACAGATGGTGTCCACTCAGTTGAGAACCTACTGTACCTGTGCTAGTCGGGCCTCCGTTTCGCCAATGTCAGCCTTAGCCCGCTTTATGGCCTTCTCTGCTGCATCCTGGGCCTTCTTAGCATCCTCAAGTGCCTGTTTCACCGTCTCTGCTGTGGATTTCACCCTGTCTGCCCGATTCCTACAGAACGGAAACACATTTTGGAATCAGGAGCGTTTTGCCGTGCTGGACTATTCCCTTTGACTTGATATTGCTATAACCTATAACCCTCTATATACAAAATACACACGCACGCACGCACACACGCACGCACGCACGCACGCACGCACACACACACACACACACACACACACACACACACACACACACACACACACACACCTGGCCTTCTTGGCCTCCTGCAGAAGCTGCTCTGCTTTGCGCACATCGTCCTGTGTCTGTTTTAGAATGGCGTCTACGTTGGAGAGGCTTCGGACCCGGTCCTTGATCTCCTCTGCTAGGTGTCTGATCTGCTGTGGTGAGGCTGGGATGGACAGCTCCAGGACACGGTTGGCCACCGTCTCAATGCTGTCTGGATCAGCACCCTCCTCTGCAAGGAGACAGAACAGATATTAAGATCAGCAAAGAGATTTCTGACGTAGTTTGGAAGTTAATACTTAATGATTATGATGCTGAGCATGATGACGATCCTGAGTTGAAGATAAATTGTGTGTATGGTCCCATGTAGCCAAGGTCCAAACTCACTTTTCCTCTAACATCTGAATTCTCTGTCACTTTGACAAAATCTTTTCCTAGTAGCTAACTCACGCATGAGGAAGTCCCGGATCTGTTTGATGAGGTCGCGCAGGTCGTTGTTGGAGCGCTCCACCTTGTTCTTGGTGTTAGTGGCCTTGTCCAGAGCCGCCTGGGCTTTATCCTTCGCCTCCTCCGCCTTGCTCTTGGCATCTGCCACCTGAGAAGCCAACAGAGGGATACAGAGAACCAGGGATAACTGTTATCAATTACCCTGACTTTGCTGACAACCAGGGTAACTGTTATCAATTACCCTGACTTTGCTGATAGCTGCTTCATTGTGGAAACTTTTTACCTACTATGACTGTGATATGTGGTTGTCTCACCTAGTGAATGCATTAACTGTAAGTCACTCTGAATAAGTGGCTGCTAAATTACTCAAATGTAAATGTACCCTCATACTGTAGGTGATATGGGGGTATGTATGCATGAATGACATGCCACAATAGATTTTGCAGGTCTTCATTCACTGTCAAGACAGTGTTGGTTTATCTGTTAAGAGGTATGTAGGTCCGCTTGGTGTAACTTGGTGTAACTGACCTTATTGAAGAGCTTCTCTACCTCCCCCATGGCTATGTTCAGCTCTTTCTCTGCGTGCTTAGACCTCTCCAAGGCATTATCTGCCATCGCTACGGCACCATTGCAGTTCAGGCCTCCGCAGTGCCTGTTCCCCTCGTCGTCACGGCAACCCGTCCCTCCGCATTGGCTCTCTGCACAGGGGGCATCACCAGGGGCCCCACAGACCTGGTCAAAAGGGGTGGAACGTATCAGATTTGTAGATTTTCATAACTTTCCATGAACTCTGACAGTTTGTATTTAGCAGTTTATGTTGATGCTTGCTTCACCTTCTCGTTTATCTTCTTCATGTCCAGGTTCTGTGCCTTGGCATTGAGGTCACCCAGGGCTCGCTTGTTGGCGGCGTTCTTGCGGTTGAAGTCGTCTTTCTTGGCAGAGATGAGGCGTTCTGTCTTGCGGCGGGTGTCTGCTGATTGGCTGACAGTGCTGTGCAGGGTAGTGGTGGACTGGTTGGCTCGCCACTCCGCGTCACGGGACTTATTATAGGAGCTGCGGATGCTTTCATATGCACCTGGGGAAAGGAGAGGGGCCAAAAAATAACACACATTTAACCAATATTTCAAAAGTATTTCTACAAACAAAACATTGATAACACCAGCCATTAGAGCACTACGTATCCCAAAATCCGTCTGGTGGAAGGGGGACAGGAAGTCTTTGCTCACCCAGGAAGTTGGAGTTCTTGAGGATTTCCAGTTGGCGGTGGAGCTGATCTGAGGTCAGGTTGAGCTCTTTGGCCTCTCTCTCCAGAGCACTGAGCTCATTACTGGCCTCAACGTTACTGTTACCCACAATGGTCAGGTCTCCCTCCAGATGATTCAGTGCGTCTGTGGTCTCCCCTATCTGAGACCTGGAGGAAAAAGGGAGAAGGAAATTACAGTTAAAATACAAAACTGGAGGAGAGGACTATTCATGGTGAATCTTTATTCAGACAATCTATGTTTGTATGTGTATTGTTATGTAAAGTATAATAGTGTCAGTGTGTATGTGTATTGTTATGTAAAGTATAATAGTGTCAGTGTGTATGTGTATTGTTATGTAAAGTATAATAGTGTCAGTGTGTATGTGTATTGTTATGTAAAGTATAATAGTGTCAGTGTGTATGTGTATTGTTATGTAAAGTATAATAGTGTCAGTGTGTATGTGTATTGTTATGTAAAGTATAATAGTGTCAGTGTGTATGTGTATTGTTATGTAAAGTATAATAGTGTCAGTGTGTATGTGTATTGTTATGTAAAGTATAATAGTGTCAGTGTTTATGTGTATTGTTATGTAAAGTATAATAGTGTCAGTGTTTATGTGTATTGTTATGTAAAGTATAATAGTGTCAGTGTGTATGTGTATTGTTATGTAAAGTATAATAGTGTCAGTGTGTATGTGTATTGTTATGTAAAGTATAATAGTGTCAGTGTTTATGTGTATTGTTATGTAAAGTATAATAGTGTCAGTGTTTATGTGTATTGTTATGTAAAGTATAATAGTGTCAGTGTGTATGTGTATTGTTATGTAAAGTATAATAGTGTCAGTGTGTACGTGTATTGTTATGTAAAGTATAATAGTGTCAGTGTGTATGTGTATTGTTATGTAAAGTATAATAGTGTCAGTGTTTATGTGTATTGTTATGTAAAGTATAATAGTGTCAGTGTGTATGTGTATTGTTATGTAAAGTATAATAGTGTCAGTGTGTATGTGTATTGTTATGTAAAGTATAATAGTGTCAGTGTGTACGTGTATTGTTATGTAAAGTATAATAGTGTCAGTGTGTATGCCTTGTACCTGAGGTCTTCAATGAGTTCCATCAGGCTGCTGACTGCCTCTGCGGTGACGTTGCGGACATTGACGATGCCCTGTGCCAGTGCCAGCTTCTCCTCCAGGTCTCTGAAGGCCTTCTCATAGGCTCCAGTCAGGCCTGTGATCTGGATCTCCAGAGCCCGCTCCGACAGGGCCTTGGTTCGGACAGCCAGGTTCTGTACCACCCGGTCCCAGTCCCCGAAGCACTGGTGGCAGGGCTGGCAGTTAGGGAACTGGCCTGAGAAGCCCCGGGCACACTGGTCACAACGCACGCCCGACACCCCCTGTTGACACACACAGTGGCCTGTCTTCTGGCCACACTGAGAGGTCTCTATGCCCTGGGGGTCACAGTCACAGGCTGAGAGAGAGAGATGGAGAGAGATGAAGAGAGAGATGGAGATGGACAGAGAGATGGAGAGAGAGATGGAAATGAAAAGAGAGAGAGAGATGGACAGAAAGATGAAGAGAGAGAGATGGAGAGAGAGATGGAGAGAGAGATGGACAGAGAGAGATGGATGAAGATAGAGAGAGATGGAGAGAGAAATTAAGAGAGAGAGAGATGGATAGAGAGATGGAGAGAGATGGACAGAGAGAGAGATGGATGAAGAGAGAGAGAGAGAGAGAGATAGAGAAAGTCGGGGATCGTTAGTATATGTCTGCAGCTGATATTTTGATGCCATACTTATGAATAACATGTTACATGGCACTGCTGCTAATGCTAACCTCTGCACTGGATCCTGGGGTCGCCCCAGTAGTTCTCTTGGCAGTCTGTGCAGGTCTTCCCACCGAATCCGTCACGACACTGACACTTTCCAGTGAACTGGGGCACAGAGAGGACAAATATGAGCATGAGGTCACAGAAGAGGTTTATCCCATAAAGCACCTTAGTAATGGAACCACACACAAACATACACCCACACCTCGTTGCAGGCCGGGTTGACAGCGTTGTTGGGTTCACAGCCGCAGGCCTCACAGCCCCGCCCACTAGCCAGGTTCCAGTAGTTGGGCTTACAGTGGTCACATGTCAGGCCGATGGTGTTGGGTAGACACTGGCACTGCCCTGTGACACGCTGGCAGACACACTCATCCCGCGCTGTACACTGGGTTTGCTCTGTGCCCAGGAAGTTACAGGTGCACTCTGAGGAAACAGAAGAAAGTAGATTCAAACATTACTAGGCTGCACAACATATACATATACAGTCTAAAATGCAACTTTCTTCAAATTAATGTTTTTTTTTGTGTAAAAAGGATGCTTCAACAGTCACTCACTTCTGCAGTTGCGTCGTGATGCGTCTCCATAGTAACCACTCTTGCACACGCCACAGTCTGGTCCCTCTGTGTTGTAGAGACACTTCTTACATTCTCCTGTCCTCCGGTCACACGCACCCAGGTCTGACATGTCAATGTTGTTACTGCACCTGCACGGCTGGCACCTCCCACCTGGCTGGGAGGGGTTACCATAGTAACCAGGGGCACACTCCTCACACCGGGAACCTGTGACCAATAGGAAGATTGAGGAAAGATTGAGGGAGATGGAGGGAGATTTTTGGCTGGGGAGAGATGGAAAGTGGAATATCTCATGTTGAGATTGAGATATTTATTGGCTGGGTGAGGGTTAAAAATGACTTGGTATTTCCAAGTATTTCCAAAAAGTTTTCCAGTGGACTTAAGTGAGAAGCTTATGGTGTGATAGCTTCAGCAGATAGACAGAGACATGTGGTGAAACCAACCTCAGTGACTATAAATAAAGTTGTTATCAGGATGTTACTCATACTGTACACATAATGCTAGAAACTTGGATATTTTTCATATTTTATCATTGTGCAATGCTATTACATCTTGGGTTAAATGGGAGTTACCCAGGACAGTGATTAGTGAGGAGCTCTGTGTTGTAGAGTGGATTATGCTTCAGCGGTGTTGTAGAGTCTGTTCTCGAGACCACATATTGTCTCGGTCTCGTCTCGGTGTCTGATACATTTTTACTCAGTCGGGACAATGAGGACTCGTCATTTCTTCCCGAGACCAGCCGAGACCAGCGGAGTAAAAAATAAATTAGCAGCTTCCATTCAGTCAGCGCATAAAAATGTTTTACCAGGCCAAATATCCACATGTCTGTCACTTCCTACTGTACTTATAACATAACTGTCCTTTACTTTACACTTTACTCAAATCCACAGCCGTGGGAAGTTGGGGTGCTGAGAGTGCTGCAGCACCCCTTGAAAACCAGAATAAAAGATATATTTAAAAAAAAATTATAATAATTTCTTCACAAAAGTAGTGCACTGGGCCTTTACTAGTCTTGTATTAGCGGACTGATATAGCCTTCTGTAGCGCGTAACAAATATATATATCTGCTGTCTACAAAATATTCTCAGCACCCTTGTATGCTGAAACCTTGTCTGAAATGTCTATTGGGATGACTCATGTGCTGGAGGCAGCTCTGTAGGGTAGTCACTAGCTGTCACAGCCACAAAGTAATACAATCTCATTTTAACCCTAATCTTAATCCCACTACTAACCTTATGCCTAACCCTTATCTTAAATTAAGATCAAAAACCAAATGTTGGTTTTCATGAATATTTACTATAGACCTATATAGATAATTTTGACTTCGCCACTGGCCCATCTTGTGGAAATCGGTCAGCTCTGCCTCCAGGACAAGACTCTAAACGACCAATAAACGTCAACCTACTCCGTGCAGATAGTAGGGAAGAGTGGGGGAAATTGTTCAAAAGTTGCACGCTCACCAAGTAAGATGGACAGACGGAGGAAGTTGTTACATATTTGGCATTTCTATCTATTAGAGACCTGTTTCGGGTTACTGATCATTTGTAGAGTGGCTCTCTATTTTACTCATCATGCACTGTTTCCCCATTCTGAATGTCTAAACAATCCATATGTTCTTCTGAAATATGAAAACAGAAATACTGAGCATTTTTTACTCTTATTATGGAAGCGATTTGACACAATTACAATCATGGTCTTGAATTGGACTGGTTCTGGTCTCGGTGTTGGCTGGTCTTCAATCAGTCTCGCTTTAGGTGGTCTCTAAGACAACACTGTGCTTCAGCCTTTTGGCAGACACAGTGAATGATTAGCTTCTCATATTTTCTAAGTATGTATTCAGAGGAAGGGAGACATACTTGGCATGTTTTAATCCAAATGAGGGCTGGGGGTGGAGGCCGGCTGACTTCTGGGTTTGACAGACAACCTACAGCTGCTGGTATTGAGGTCTCTCCAGCAAAACAAGGAGAGAGAGGTCACTCCTAGCAGGGAATACCTCACCTCTCTGCCCCCTCTCCCTCTCCCCTGCCTGGTCCTGACACACACCAGCTGTCCCTTCTCTCAGACAGACCTCCTGGAGGGTGGAGGGTGGCGGTACAGAGGGTCAGAGATAAGGGACTGTATTCCAACCCCTAGTTGAATACGACATAGGATTTCCTCACTTGACAGAAAATACTTCCTCACTTGAATTATAAACGGGCATTGTGATCAGGGTTGGGTAGGTTATTTTCTAAATGTAATCCGTTACTCCCCGAACCGCATTGTGATACTATTATTTAGTGGAAACTGAAAGGCTAAATGTATACAACGAGGCAAGAAGACACAGAGGGCCCAATAAATTGAGTGTCATTTCTACTGTAAGTTATTTTCAATTGGAGATTTCATGAAGTACCTTGCTTGAACGCAGTTTGATACCACATCTTAGGGTTAGGGTTAGGGTTAGGTTGCAGAGACTTTGTTTGTTCCATTGTGCTTTATAGTAAAGTACATCATGATTGTAGCAGCAAAGCTATCTAAAGCAGAGTAAAGCAGCTGTTAAGATCTGTCTATCTGTCACAGGCTCACAGTGGGTGTGAGTGAGCACATAGGTTGGCGTAGTCTCACTCTCACAGCTTGTCTGCTATGAGTGATGGACCTGTTCCTGTATTTTGTGTCTGTAACGGAGGCAGATAATCACAAGACAGCAGCGTGTTGTTTTCAGTTGGTTGACTGTCCTGCTGCTTGGTGCCTGTGTGAGCCAGCAGGAGTAACAAGCACTGACTGTATGTGCCTAGTATGACATAATAGTTGATATACACAGGAGATACTGTAGAAGCTGACCCAGACTCAGTATCAGTCGTCCAACACAGTTATTTGTGTTATAAAATCGGTCAAAACTGATTCTGGGTCAGTTTTTTAGGAATTCCATAAACTCTGAGGCAGGAGAGCACTGTGGCACAGCACCATAGATGGGTGGGGTGCTGAAGCCATGCAGGGGGCAGTTGTTGTTTTTTTTTTTGTTTTTTTTTGTGGGGGGGTGGGGGGGTTCCCATCATCATTACTCACGCTTGAAGGAACCCTCGGAGCGTTTAACCATCCCCCCTGTGCCATGTTGGATAAGGAAGGAAACAATACAGATTATCATTCCACATCCGTCCTGGTAGTAGGAACTTTATACTAGACTTGGCGAATGACTTAATATCACACCATGGACATTTCGCTTGAGTTTAATCACACTAACCATTCACAGTGCATCATTAATTAACCCTATGATGCATCTGCTCATTCATGCAGACATGATCAAACTATTCTTCATCCTCCACGTCCCTGGCTAAGGAAGAGGAGGAAGAACAGGAGAGGGAGAGAGAGAAGACACCTCAATGGAGAAATGGAGGCGTGAGCTGTACCTGTGTATCCTTGGTTACAGTTGCAGACCACCTGTCTGTTGTGGTTGTCCTGGTGGCAGGAGGTAGCGAAATGTCTTCTGGTGTTTGGCCCATCCGGGCAGGGACAGGGCCGGCATTGGTTACCGTTACCTGTGCCCAGCACCGGGTTGCCGTAGTAACCATTGGCACACCTTGAAATACATATAGCAGTAGGCTTGTTAATCACATTTACTACTGGTACCTTCATACGTATCCCCAGATTCCCCACTGTCCCCATGGTGAATCCTAACCTGTCACATTTGTCCCCTCCAGTGTTGTCCCTGCAGTTGAGACAGGCTCCTGTCCTCTGGTGGCACTCTTCAGCATGTCCGTTACACAGGCACTGCTTACAGTTGGGGAAGCCCCAGTGTCCTGCGTGGCAGCCATTGCACCGCTGGCCAAACGCACCCTGGCGGCACGGGCACTGACCAGTCAGCTGGTCACAGAACCGAGTGACCACACCTTCCAGACTACACTCACAGGCTAGAGAGAGAGAGAGAGAGAGAGAGAGAGAGAGAGAGAGAGAGAGAGAGAGAGAGATTTATAGGAAAGGGTGAGGGGAGTGAGGGTGTGGGGGAGTGAGGGTGTGGGGGGTGTGGGGGAGTGAGGGTGTGGGGGAGTGGGTCAGTGGGTAATAAGACAGACAGACAGACAGACAGACAGACAGACAGACAGACAGACAGACAGACAGACAGACAGACAGACAGACAGACAGACAGACAGACAGACAGACAGACACAGAACAGTCCAATGTACGTTTGCAGTTTGAAACTATGTGTGTACCCCACTAGACTGGGGTTTACCACACTCACCTTTACATCCTGCTTGTCCAAAGCCGTACGTCCCAGGAGCACACTGGTCACAGCGCCGTCCAATCACATTGGGCCTACAGCGACACTGACCTCCGCGCATGTCACACACTGAGCTGACTGAACCCTGGGGGTCACACTGGCAAGCTGTGAAGAAGAAGGAAGTGATTAAAACATTTTCATTTCATTGCGAATAAGTCTGTATTTAGTCATTACCTGGCATCATTGATGACAGCACATCAGGACTATCTGTACTCCCCTAGTGGATGATATTAATTTGTGAAATTTGTGACTTACCCAAAGCTCCATCGTTAATGATGGCTGACATGCTGGTGATGAGTTTGGCACAGACTTCACTGATCTGGGGGCGTGTCACGCTCTTGGCCACCTCGTGGCAGCGGTAGCGCTCGTAGCTCTGCTTCCGGGCGATGGAGGAGGGGTCTCCGCCGATGAACATCTCCAGGGAGGAGTAACGAGGTAGAAGGGAGATCTGGAGAGGAAGAAGGGAGGAGTTTTAGCTAGACTACATTAGAAGGACACAATTAGACAGAAAGAGAAAGGAAAAGATAAAGAATAGAGAGTGAGAGAGAGAGAGAGAGAGAGAGAGAGAGAGAGAGAGAGAGAGAGAGAGACTAACATAATATCATTTGTTGAGTATTGATACTCACAGAGTCCACTAGAATGTTGGCAGCAGTTGTACCGGGAATGAGAAAACTGTTCCGGTCCAGATAGCGACTGAACTCAAAGCGAAGCGTGTAGCTAACTCCTCTCTCCAAGCAGATAGATTGAGACAGCACGACAAACCTGCAGCACACACACACACCCATCCGAATACACACACACCAGAGAAAAATACAAACTTTTAGGAAAAGGCAAATCCACCATGTATTAACATCCAATTATACACGTGTATCACTGTCACCTGAGTTAGACACATTTCGCTACACATGGACACGGGTGTAGCTAAATGCTTATGCATAGCGACTTACAGAAGCAATTAGGGTCAAGTGCCTTGCTCAAGGGCACAGATTTTTCACCTAGTCGGCTCAGGGATTCAAACCAGCAACATTTTGGTTACTGGTCAAATGCTCTTATACAGGATACCTGTATATTTCATAGTGAGGTGTGTGAGTGTGTGTGAGTCCCTCACCTGGATCCTGCAGGCAGGGACAAGGTGAGCATGTCGTCTGCAGGGATGGTGTTTCCACATGGACTGCTGGTGGGAATGGGCCCTGGCCGAACGATTGTCACCCGGACCTCCTCCCAGTCCCGTGGCATCTAACACAACACACACACACCACAATAACAGTCATATACACACTGTACTGTACCCACCCAGAGAACAGAGGTGTGTGTGTGTGTGTGTGTGTGTGTGGGTGTGTGTTGGTGTGTGTGTGGGTGTGTGTTGGTGTGTGTGTGTGTGTGTGTGTGTGTGTGTGTGGGTGTGTGTTGGTGTGTGTGTGTGTGTGGGTGTGTGTTGGTGTGTGTGTGTGTGTGTGTGTGTGTGTGTGTGTGTGTGTGTGTGTAAATCAAATCAAGTTGTATGTGTTTGTGTGTGTGCATACGTGTGTGTGAGTAACTAGGTACTAACTTGTGGCTCATAGCGGATGAGGAGGTCGTACTCCATGGAGTAGGGGATGTTGTTGATGGAGAACTCCAGGTTGCTGCCCTCTGGGACCTTGGCAAATCCAGTGCCAGTCCAGGTGATAGGGCGCCCAGGCTGGTGCTCCCTCTGCTCCACACTGCACACCTGGACACACACACAAATACATTGTAGTCATTTAGTAGTTAGTGCATGTATCTTAAAGGTGAGACAACCACAAATCAGCAAAGTCAGTGTTAGTGAAAGAAAGGCAAGGGTGTTCCTTTCCTTTTTCACACAAAGTCAAACATAGACAGCTCATAGACAGCTCATAGACAGCTCATAGACAGCTCATAGACAGCTCAAACAATGTAAATAAGGGTCCAGCCCAGTCGGTTCTGTCTGTAGGGAGCAGCAGTAGTTACCGGTCCCAGCATGGCCAGCTCAGCCTCGTAGGTATAGTGGTCCAGAGCCATGAAGAAGTAGCCAGACTCCACCTGGGTACATTGACGACCCGTCATATGATTACGACAGCGACACTGCCCGTTCTCCATTGAGCAGCTGGGGAAGACAGATAATACGTCTATTCAGTAATCCTGTAGTTGTTCAACATTAATCAAATTCATAGGTAGAGATATACATACATTAAGAGTCCATTTAGTTTTTTATTGATTGTATGTGATGCAGAAACAGATCATAATGTCACTCACTGGTTATCTGTTGCTCCGCCCACATCACAGTCACAGTCTCTGCAGCCATTCAGGTCGTGACTCAGTGCCCAGTGTTCAGGCTGTGGGCGGGAGGGAGACAGACAGACAGCTGTTAGCACCAGACAGACTGCATTCCCACCTACCAACTGCATCAGCCAGGGTTACTGGACCATACATATCAGCTGATGGTTTTGAATGTGAGTCATAGGTAACTACTCAAGATATCTCAACCAGGTGTTCCTAGCTCCAAAATGACATCCTGTAAATACATCCTGTCTATCAAAATGTCATACTGTAAATACATTCTGTCTATCGAAATGACTTACTGTAAATACATCCTGTCTATCAAAATGACTTACTGTAAATACATCCTATCTATCAAAATGTCTTACTGTAAATACAACTTTTCTATCAAAATGTCTTACTGTAAATACAGCCTTTCTATCAAAATGGCTTACTGTATAAGTGCAGACTGGTAGAGCTTAAATTATGGCTGCAAAATAGTATTTTGTCTGTTCTTGACTCTATATTAAGCCTTTACGCAGCTTCTGAGAATTCAGGATCCACTCAGTCAGGACCAATGACTGATGACCATTTTTGGCATGCTGTAACCCACACCAACCGGAGAGGCCTGACATCCCTGGGCTAAATTTAGACATTCCTGGGTACTGTTACTGGCACGGAAAGGAAGTTAGGTGAGTGACAGGGGGATGGGAATTACTCAGAAACACCTATGAATTCAGGAGGGTGTATGTGTGAATGAGAGAGAGAGAGAGAGAGAGAGGGAGAGAGAGAGAGAGTGTAAGAATGAGAGAGGAAGTGTGTATCTATGTATCTGTGTGTGTTAAGGTTAGAAGAGGGAGGCTGTCCTGGACCCTTACCAGACACTGGCCACAGCTGCGTCCGGTGACCTGGCGCTTGCAGAAGCAGTCCCCGCTCACAGGATCACACTGTTGGCTCTCTGACAACGTTCCCCTGGGGTCACACTGGCAGACTGAGGGGGGAGAGCAGGAGTTATGGGACAGACTGAGGGGGGAGAGCAGGAGTTATGGGACAGGCTGAGGGGGGAGAGCAGGAGCTATGGGGGCACAGGGTAACAGAAATATCTACAAAATATTATAAATAATTTATTTAAAGCACTGACGAAACCAATCCTTTAGAACAAAAGACTGCTCCAAAATCTCTAACATAAAGACAACACAAAATAAGGGTAATTTGTAGACTGTTAGACTGAATCATGACTATCCTCCTACTCCTCTCCACTCACATTGGCAGCCATGGGGATTCTCTGCACTCAGGCCGAAGAAGCCAGACTTGCATTTGTCACAGCGAGCTCCCTCCACGTGGTCCTTACAGCGGCACTGCCCAGCGACCATGCCCAGGGACGGCTCGTCATGCCCGTCACAGATGCCCTCGTTCAGGGAACCATCAGGATCACAGTCACAGGCTGGCAGAGGAAGACAACAAACATCCTGCTAACGGCAAACTTAAAGCTGGAATCCGTAGCGGTGAAACTGCCATGTCCGTTTGCGATATTACAACAACAAAGACATTAGTTCAAACAACCAACACTGTTTTTCACCCTCTGACATCTTGCACATCATTGCACGCGTGACAGAACAGCAGAGTATGTACTACGATTTGTTGGTACCAAGATGCCAGATGCTCCTCTCTTCTTTTTATAAAAAAAAAAAAAACAATAACAAATGCGCCTGGGGCGACCAGTGGCTTCGTTTCGCCTGCAGATATCAGCTTTAATAACCATCACGGACAACAGTACCTAGAAAACGTGTAAACACAAAATCTCCTGGACATAATGTGATAGAAGGATTTCAAATGAGAAAATAACCTTCATACGTACATATCATCACTCATAAAGTGATAGCAGGGTTTCAAAGGAGAAAATAACCTTCATACGTACATATCATCACTCAATCAGATAATATATGAAATACACAATCAGTTCCTATGCCCTGAGAGGCGATCAGTCGACCCTCTCTACTCACCAGTACAGACTCCTGGATCTCTGATGTCTTTTATTCCAGACCCCCTCTGCTCACCAGTACAGACTCCTGGATCTCTGATGTATTTTATTCCAGACCCCCTCTGCTCACCAGTACAGACTCCTGGATCTCTGATGTATTTTATTCCAGACCCCCTCTACTCACCAGTACAGACTCCTGGATCTCTGATGTCTTTTATTCCAGACCCCCTCTACTCACCAGTACAGACTCCTGGATCTCTGATGTCTTTTATTCCAGACCCCCTCTACTCACCAGTACAGACTCCTGGGTCTCTGATGTCCCTGCTGGGGTCCAGGTAGTAGAAGGGTTTACACATCTCACAGGTGCGTCCCATGGTGTTGTGGAGACAGTCATCACAGACGCCACCGTTGGCATTACCCGTGGACTTGTACACAGCCAGGTCAAAGTGACACTGGTTGGAATGGCCGTTACAGTTGCATTCTGGGAGCGACAAAAGGACAGATATTAAAACATGAAATTAAGATTAGATTACAATCTCATTCTTTTGGATTTTGACTGCTGCTGTGTGATGAGTAACTGATGAGTAACTGATGAGTAACTGATGAGTAGGAGATGAATAAGAAATGTAAGGTTTCTTGTTATGGTAATCAAGATTCGAGTTTCATTCCTTTGGTTAAGACGTTTGACTGGTGAGCTCATAATAATAATCAGTGACGTGTTGCAGATAAGAGATGTTTCTTCTTAGAGTGTGCTCCACTACCACTCACTCTTGCAGGCGTTCGTGTTGCGTCCCTCAGCTGGTCTCCAGGGCATGTCGTTATGGAAGTCGTCACACAGCTCACAGTTCAGACCCTTGGTGTTGTGTTTACACACACACCTCCCATGGACCTGAGAGACAGAGAGGCTGAATTAGTCCCAGAGAATCCTAAACACACCCTCCCATTCTAACTCCCTCTGCATAGTTGCCTCTGTTTTCAGACAACAGAAATCTTTATAGGGTTGTTCTTCCTCCATACAGCTCGGGGGCAGTGCTGTGTTCCTTCACTTACTCACCATGCCTTCCTCATCCTTGATCCCATCGATGGGGGCACACTCGGAGGCGTGGCCGTAGCAGAAGCAGTTACCGCGGACAACCAGCTCATACATGGCGTAGTAGTATTTCTCCTTGATCTCCACACGGGAGTCCAGCAGGTTGTCACCCAGGGTGTGCAGATTGGTGAAGTTCACACGCAGGTTAGTGATCTTCAGCTGGTCTACACGATGCAGGCAGAGGAGGACAAGAGAGGAATGGGGAGGGGCGAGACAGACAGATTAGGAGATATACAACAAGCTATATGAACGTCCTAATTCCTATACTTCAAAGCCAAAGGAAAGGCTCCAGATACACCATCAATTACATCATCAATTATGACAGCCCTGAGCGTCAGCTTCAGAGTTTTACAGACAGTGTCTCAGTGCATGGTTATGGATAAAAATAATAATAATGTTTTATTGTCACATACAGTACACCGGATAGGTACAGTGAAATGTGTTGTGTTACTGGCTAGCCATAGTAGTACGGCACACCTGGAGCAAATTAGGTTTAAGTGCCTTGCATCAACAGATTTTTCACCTTCGTCACCCTGCCTCTCTCTCCTTCTCTCTCCACTTCAACTTAGTGTTTAAACACAAACTAGATGGTCCTTTTCCATGAAGGAAAATTGGTGGGACTTGCTTGAACTCTTTACAAGTATTTTTGTGGTAGTGGAAGAAGTTTAAAATGTTTTATTTAAGCCAAGATGTTAATATAGTAAATTGTGGGGCAGTTAAATCACGTATTTCATCGCAAATAACTGCAATCAGACTAGACTTTGATCCATTCTGCTACTAGAACACCACAGTAATCTGTACTCTATAAATAATAGAGTTCCGAAGACAAGGAGGCATTGGTGAAGTTCAAAATCAATTAAACAACTTTATTTTATCCCAACTGTGTATCCCTTACTTCAACCACACATTAATGTCTTAATCAAATCCTGATAAAATACCAATTAATTAATTCAGACCAGTCTGCACCTTTTAAAGAGGAGTAGCGTGCAGAATAATAAAAATTAGTATGACCAAGACTTAAAGTCTGGACTTCTGCTTTGGAAGTCCCACCTTACCAGTCACTCTTATTGAGAGCAACTTACAGTAGTGAGTGCATACATTTTCATAGTTTTCTCATATTGGTCCCCCGTGGGTATCAAACCCACAACCCTGTTGTTACAAGCACCATGCTCTACCAACTGAGCTACATGGGACTACAAATGGAGAATAACTCGAACCTCTAACCTAAAAAGCTGCGTTTTGGGGCGGCTAACCTCACTGTACTCTAACAAAACACTTATTAGCATTCTTTGTGTGGTTACTTCCATTACCTCCCTCTACTTGACTACCATACAGTTCAACAGTTACTGTTTCATTAACTAAAGTTAAAGAAGAACAGAGAGAGAGAAATTAGTGTAGAGTTACTCTGTTACATTCAACTACACCTCAAATCCAGTGCTCACATTAGTGCTTCTGGCTTATCTGAGCGTATCCTTTCTCTCACACAGAAGAGGCCTGTTCTCTGGACCTTGACAGGCAAAACACCACTCTCTTCAATCAGTTCCACTGTTCCACAGGACTTTGGGGACTATCAGGGGTTTGAGAATCAGTCAGGCCGCTGCTAATGTCATTTAATTGTTATTATTAACATGTCACACCCTGATTTGTTTCACCTGTCTTGTGCTTGTCTCCACCCCACAACAGATGTCTCCCATTTGTCCCCATTATCTCCTGTGTACTGTATTTATAACTGCATTTTCTGTTTGTCTGTGCCAGTTCATCTTGTCTTGTCAGGTCTTACCAGCGTGCTTCCCGTTTCGCCTGCGTTCAAGTTTGTTTTTCTTCCTGGATCTGACCTTTCTGCCTGTCCTGACACTGAGCCTGCCTGCCGTTCTGTCCCGGTTTGACCCTGCCCTGGATTACCAACCTCTGCCTGCCCCTGTGCCTGCCCCTTTGCATAATAAATATTCTGAGTATAGAACTATCCGCCTCCTGTGTCTACATCTGGGTCATATCCTGAGTCGTGATATAACATACTAATGTACATTCTGCCCAAAACTCCCCCAACTTCCTGAACAGGATTACCTCAATACTCTTTAAGCTATCTTGATGTGGAGGATCTCTGCATGGGAAAGTGCTCAAACTAAACCATACTAAACCATAGGCATTCTGTAACCGTACACCCCTCCTGACAGGCAGGCTTCATATCGCCCTCCGTGTTGATATTCAGGTTTCAGCACTTTAAATCACTGAACGTCCTCAAAATGTGGGTCTCTCTCTCTCTGTCAAACTGGAACTAAAGCTGATTTAGCATAAGATGTACCATTAGATGTACCATTAGATGTACCATTAGGGCTCCCAAGTGGCGCAGTGGTCTAAGACACTGCATCTCAGTGCTAGAGGCGTCACTACAGACAACCTGCTTCAAATCCAGACTGTATCACAACTGGCTGTGATTGGGAGTCCCATAGGGCGGCACACAATAAGCCCAGCGTCATCTGAGTTTGGCCGGTGTAGGCCGTCATTGTAAATAATAATTTGTTCTTAACTGACTTGCCTAGTTAAATAAAGGTTTTTTAAATCCCTACCACCATAGTAGACAAGGCACCAGACCCCAGAGCAGAGAGCAAAGCAGCCCATTATGTTTAGGGATTTTATGAGCATATGAGCTGATTGACAGTATATGGCAGGGTGGCAGTTGCTGTGTGAACCTACCCTCCTGTAGGTTCACACCAGGACTCTCCAACCCTGTTCCTGGAGAGCTACCCTCCTGTAGGTTCACACCAGGGCTCTCCAGCCCTGTTCCTGGAGAGCAACACTCCTGTAGGTTTTCAGTCCAACCCCAGTTGTAACTAACCTCTAGGTGCGCTAGAGTATGGTTGGACTGAAAACCTACAGGAAGGTAGCTCTCTAGGAAACAGGGTTGGATAGCCCTGATGTAGGCTATGTGAGTTTGGCTGAACATGGGGTTGGTGGGTGCCAGTTGTGGTGACTGCTGAGGGTCTCTTACTCTGAATGTTGGGGCTGTAGGGGTCCTCAATGTGGATGGCAGGGTCCAGAACTCTGTAGATCGCCTTGAGGAAGAACAGGGACAGGGCAGGTGGTTGAATGACATCTCCATTTATGGATATATGACTATATGTTGTATATCCTGGTTCAGTTGGTAGAGAATGGCGCTTGCAAGGCCAGGATTGTGGGTTTGATTGCTGGGGCCACCTAAACTCTGAATGTAAGTCGCTTTGAATAAATGGCATATATTATATTATTATATAACACTAGTAATAGTGACTCTCTATATCTCTAGCCAATCAGACTCACCTCTCCCTCTGTGGACGGCTCGATGTCAGAGTAGCGGGACTCACAGATGACATCATCCACCTTGCGCAGGGGACCTTTGGATATCCTGGGGAAGACTGTGGCACAGTCGTAGGCAAAGTAGCGGTACACCTGCCAGTTACGTCCAAAATCTGCCGATCGCTCAATCACCATGGCTGCTGGGCGAAACGTCTGTGTGACAGTATAGGGATGAGATGAGATGTGTGTAGACCCATTTGAAGACACAGAACATTTCGTTATTATGCATACATTTAACACGCTGTCTAAGGGTTACTAATTTCTCTGTGACATGTCTAACCTTAAAGGTCATGATAAGATGAGTGAAATGGAATTCTGCCTCAAGGTCCAGCTGAATGAAGACATCAGGCTTTCCTGAAGACAAAATGAGAGAGAGGGAGAGAGAGGGGGGGAGAAAGAGAGAGGGAGAGAGAGAGAGGGAGAAGGAGAGAGAGAGGGAGAGATGAGAGATAGGGAGAGAGAGAGAGGGAGAGGGAGAGAAACAAGAGAGAGGGAAAGGGAGAGAGAGAGAGAGGGAGAAGGAGAGAGAGAGGGAGAGATGAGAGATAGGGAGAGAGAGAGAAGAGAGTGAGAGAGAGAAACAAGAGAGAGAGCGGGAGAGAGAGAGAGAGAGAGAGGGAGAAGGAGAGAGACAGGGAGAGATGAGAGACAGGGAGAGAGAGAGAAGAGAGTGAGAGAGAGAGAAACAAGAGAGAGAGAGAGACAAGAAAAGTTATGTCAAGTTTTATGTTGTTGCTATTAAATACATTTAAGTACATTTATGAACTCATTCAACCTGTCATTCATCCTGTCAATTCCAGGAAATGTAAACCCATGTTTTCACCACTATCAGCCTTGAGGGAACCCCCTGTCTGTCTCTTGGCTTGAGTAATGGCATCTGAACAAGAAGAAGCATTCACGTCTCGACTGGAGATATGGTCCTCCACATGGGTAAGCCCACACACTTTACTGAGCACCATCCATCCCGGAGAACCACTTGAGTTGGGCTGCTATTCACAATGAATTGGGAGAGAAGGAGTATTGAGTTCCAGTAGTGGAGGGCGTTCTGCCTCATGCCAAGTCGGTATTCCTCTTCTAGCAGCTGGAACATTTAACTGATGCAGCACAGTAAATAACATAATAACCAGAGCAAAATGTCCCATTGCAGCTAATTTGTCGACATGCCACAACGTAGCTCAAAGGGAATCCTCTGAGAACACCCTAAACATTTGCTCATGAAGCTAAATGCTTTGAGAAGCTTCTTTCTGATATTTAAATGCAGTCTGAAGTGAGTACAAACAGCAGTAATACAACGATCAAATCCATAACTCGGTGCATTAAAATGAGAGAGTACAGCTTCATGGGTGGCAGCTCAACAATAACATTACTAGCTAGCTATCCCCTCTAATAATAATAATAACAATTCACATAAAATACAGTCCTTAGTGCAGGGTTTGACTACAGATAAATGCACATATTGCACATTCGATATACTAAAAGCAATGAAAAAAGATGCAACCGACAGGATACTAATATGCATTCCTGAGTGAATTACTACGTAAGTTCAGTCCAAGAATGAATTACAATATTGAACGTGATATGATATAACAACTGTACATGAGTATGTATATACAGACCTGAATGAATAAATAGGTCCTGAGTGAATGAGTGATTACAGACCAGAGTTACTCACGGATGGACGCATAATTGTTAAACTAGGTCCTAACATCCCAACAGTTCCAGGTCTATGTTGCCGACGGCATGGCACCCCGGTGAGGCATTATATAGTCTAATAGCCGCCGGCAGGAAGGACCTCCTGTAGCGCTCTCTGGCACACCGTGGTGTAATCAGTCTGTGACTGAAAGTGCTCCTCTGCATCATAACCATGGCATGCAGAGGGTGGGTGACGTTGTCCATGATGGCCAGCAGTTTGGCCAGGATCCGTTTCTCCGCCACCTTCTCTAGAGTGTCAAGGCTAATCCCCAGAACAGAGCTAGCCTTCCTGATCAGCTTACTTACCCGAGAAGCATCACCAGCCTTTATGTTGGCGCCCCAGCACAACACTACAGACTGGTAGAAAGTATGCAGTACTTTACTGCACACGTTGAAGGACCTGAGCCTCCTCAGAAAGTAGTCGGCTCTGGCCCTTTTTGTACAGAGACCCTTTCCAGCCTGTTGTCCATATGGACTCCCAGGAACTTGTATGACCCAACCATTTCCACATCCATCCCCTGTATAGGGACTGCAGTCAGTTGGGCCTTGGTTCTCCTGAAGTCCACCCCCATCTCCTTTGTTTTGCTGATGTTGAGCTGAAGGAGGTTCTGCTCACACCACACCAAAAAGTAATTGATTGTGCTCCTGTACTCCTCCTCCTGCCCACCCCTGATGCGCTCTACAATTGCGGAGTCATCCGAGAACTTCTGTAGGTGGCATGAGTTATATCTGAAGTCTGAGGTGTAGAGGGTGAACAGAAAGGGGGACAGGACCGTTCCCTGGGGGGCCCCTGTGTTGCTAACTGCCCGTTCTGACACACAGCTCTGTAGTCGCACAAATTGTGGCCTACCGGTCAGGTAGTCCGTGACCCAGGAGACTAAGGGTGCTTCCACTTTCATCCTCCTCATCTTCTCACCCAGTAGCAGGGGCTGAATGGTATTGAAGGCACTGGAGAAGTCAAAAAACATAACCCTCACAGTGCAACCTGCGTTGTCCAGGTGAGAGTAGGCCCTCTGCAGAAGGTAGATGATTGCATCATCCACCCCGATGTTGCGCTGGTATGCAAACTGCAGGGGGTCCATTGATGAACACACCAGGGGTCTGAGGTGGGCGAGGACTAACCTTTCCAGGGTCTTCATGATGTGGGATGTTAGCGCTACAGGTCTGAAGTCATTCAGGACAGTGGGGTGTGCCTTCTTGGGCACTGGGACGAGGCAGGATGTTTTCCACAGCACAGGGACCCTTAATTTAGGAAGCAGGTTTCCTGGCATATGCCTCCTGGTGAAATGGCAGCAGTAATCTGAGCAAGACGAAGACATAGGCTAAGGAGACGAGCTGAAAATGTTTTTGCCACAAGAATCACACTTTTTCAGTTGAGTGAAAACGAAATCATTAAGCGTTACAGATTAAGCAGCTACGCAATATTACAGTTACTGGAAGAAATCAAAGATGACATCGAATCTCCGACTCAGCGTTCACATTCCATTCCAGCAGTTGTTAAACTCCTCGCTACATTACAATTATTAATTTTTGTTTTGGCTGTTTTTCCTGACTTGGTGGCTGATCCATGATGGAAAGAGAGGAGGCCCATTCAATTGCACGTTTAAATACGCGCAATGTACGGTATAGTGGGTGGGCCCAGGCGCTGATTACCTGATGAACTGCAGGTTTGGTACATAACACGCACACTGCGGTTTCACATCAAGCGCTTTCTGCGTCTTGGCCATGGCGCTATTAACGCTGCGTTAGCAAATGTACGTACATCTGGCCCTCAGTGTTCTACATAGAGTAAAGTCAGAGCTACAGTCGTATGCAAAAGGTTGGGCACCTCTGAGGCTGCATAATAATTTACTCTGTCTTCACAGAAAATGATCACAGTGGCATGCCATTCATTTTCTAATAAAAGCTGAGTACTGGGGTATTGTCCAGACAAAGATTTTTAGTGTAGCAATATTATGTTGTATGAAATTAAATGAGATGTGAAAAATAGGCTATGCAAAAATGTGGGCACCCTTGTCATTCTGTTGATTTGAATACCTGTAACTACTTAGCACTGATTAATTGGAACACACAATTGGTTTGGTGAGCTCATTAAGCCTTGAACTTCATAGATAAGTGCATCCAATCATGAGAAAAGGTATTTAAGGTGGCCAATTGCAAGTTGTTGTTCTCTTTGACTCTCCTCTGAAGAGTGGCAACATGGCGGCCTCAAAACAACTCTCAAATGACATGAAAACAAAGATTGTTCAACATTATGGTTTAGGGGAAGGCTACAAAAAGCTATCGCAGAGATGTAAGCTGTCAGTGTCCACTGTGAGGAACATAGTGAGGAAATGGAAGACCACAGGCACAGTTCTTGTTAAGGCCAGAAGTGGCAGGCCAAGTAAAATATTGGAGAGGCAAAGGTGAAGGATGGTGAGAACGGTCAAAAACAGCCCACAGACCACCTCCAAAGACCTACAACATAATCTTGCTGCAGATGGTGTCACTGTGCATCGTTCAACAATTCAGCGCACTTTGCACAAGGAGAAGCTGTACGGGAGAGTGATGCGGAAGAAGCCTTTTCTGCACACACGCCACAAACGCACATTTGGACAAGCCAGCTTCATTTTGGAATAAGGTGCTGTGGACTGATGAAACAAAGATTGAGTTATTTGGTCATAACAAGGGGCGTTATGCATAGCGGCAAAAGAACACAGCGTTCCAAGAAAAACACTTGCTACCCACAGTAAAATTTGGTGGGGGTTCCATCATGCTGTGGGGCTGTGTGGCCAGTGCCGGTACTGGGAATCTTGTTAAAGTTGAGGGTCACATGGATTCCACTCAATATCAGCAGATTCTTGGGAATAATGTTGAAGAATCAGTCACAAAGTTGAAGTTACGCCAGACCTGAATATCATTGAGAATCTGTGGGATGATTTGAAGCGGGCTGTCCATGCTCGGCAACCATCAAACCTAACTGAACTGGAGATATTTTGTAAGGAGGAATGGTCCAAAATACCTTCATCCAGAATCCAGACACTCATTAGAGGCTATAGGAAGCGTCTAGAGGCTGTTATTTTAGCAAAAGGAGGCTCTACTAAATATTGATGTGATTTTTCTGTTGGGGTGCCCAAATTTATGCACCTGTCTAATTTCGTTTTGATGCATATTGCACATTTTCTGTTAATCCAATAAACCTAATTTCACTACTGAAATATTACTGTGTCCATCAGTTATTTGATAGATCAAAATGAAATTGCTGATCCAAAAACCCAATTATTTATAAATGGAAATCGTGGAAATTGTCAGGGGTGCCCAAACTTTTGCATACGGCAGTATTTATTTATTTTTATTTATTTTTATTTAACCTTTATTTAACTAGGCAAGTCAGTTAAGAACAAATTGTGAAGGCCTACCAAAAGGCAATAGACCTCCTGCGGGGACAAGGGCTGGGATTAAAAAATAAATAAATAAATAAAATATAAATATAGTACCTAACATACAGTACATCACGACAAGAGACAACACAACACTACATAAAGTGAGACCTAAGACAACAACATAGCATGGCAGCAACATAACATGACAACAACATGGTAGCAACACAACATGTTAGCAGCACAAAACATGGTACAAACATTATTGGGCACAGACAACAGCACAAAGGGCAATAAAGTAGAGATGACAATGCATCACGTAAAGCAGCCACAACTGTCAGTAAGAGTGTCCATGATGAGTATTTGAATGAAGAGATTGAGATAAAACTGTCCAGTTTGAGTGTTTGCTGCAGCTCGTTCCAGTCGCTAGCTGCAGCGAGCTGAAAAGACGAGCGACCCAGGGATGTGTGTGCTTTGGGGACCTTTAACAGAATGTGGCTGGCAGAACGGGTGTTGTATGTGGAGGATGTGGGCTGCAGTAGATATCTCAGATGGGGGGGTGAGGCCTAAGAGGGTTTTATAAATAAGCATCAACCAGTGGGTCTTGCGACGGGTATACAGAGATGACCAGTTTACAGAGGAGTATAGAGTGCAGTGATGTGTCCTATAAGGAGTATTGGTGGCAAACCAAATGGCCGAATGGTAAAAAACATCTAGCAGCTCGAGAACAGCCTTACCTGCTGACCTATAAATGATGTCTCTGTAATCTAGCATGGGTAGGATGGTCATCTGAATCAGGGTTAGTTTGGCAGCTGCAGTGAAAGAGGAGAGATTATGATAAGGAAACCAAGTCTAGATTTAACCTTAGCCTGCAGCTTTGATATGTTCTGAGAGAAAGACAGTGTACTGTCTAGCCATACTCCCAAGTACTTGTATGAGGTGACTACCTCTAGCTCTAAACCCTCAGAGGTAGTAGGGGCATTCTTCTTACCAAACCACATGACCTTTGTTTTGGAGATGTTCAGAACAAGGTTAAGGGTAGAGAAAGCTTGTTAGACACTAAGAAAAAGTGGCCAACAGTACTAAACCTAGACCTGAAATGTGACTTTTGTCTGCAGTATGTAAACTCTGTATTAACAATGAAGAAGGATAATTGCGTGTTCCTGTCTTTGTTGGAGTTCCAAGCCAGGGTAGAGCCGGGTCTGTTATTATCCCCAATTCCCATACACACAGCTGTGGGCCTGTGGCTGCTGGCTGGTCCATGCAGAGAATTCTACAGTACAGAGAGATTCTGATGTAGGATGATTTAGTGTGATGGAGGCTGTTGACCTCTGGGTTTTGAAGGATTAATAGAATACTAGAACTCACTGTGATGACTCAATGTAGCTTCCAGGATCCTCTCCCCCTTTCCCTCCCTCTCTCCCATATCTCAGTCTGTCTCAAATTTTTTTACTCTACTCATCATTCCCACCACTCCCACTCCCCCTCTCTTCCTCTGTGTTTGAGCAGACCTGTTATTAATAATGGTAACCAAGATTAGGCCTCTAATAATACGGCTTCTGCATGAGTTCATAGCACAGGCAGCTGCATGTGGGGGCATGTCATGTTACCAAAGGCAGAGGGCAAAAAGTATATATTTTTATTTAACACTGCTTCCCATAAAGTCAATAGTTCACTATACTTTCTCAAAAGCTGCAGCTTGGTGAATTATTTTCTGTACAATGTTCAATTGTTGTATATACATTTAAGTGATTATCCGGTATTTTGTATACTTTTTTGCCAGTAGTTCTGAAAGCAGTGCTCACGAGCCAGAAGTTGTCTCTGAAAATTGTGTAATACGTCACATAATGCAGATACGTGCACCACTTATGGGGCGGCAGAGTAGCCTAGTGGTTAGAGTGTTGGGTCCATAACTGAAAGGTTGCAGGATCAAATCTGACAAGGTATAAATCTGTCATTCTGCCCCTGAACAAGGCAGTTAACCCACTGTTCCTAGGCTGTCATTGTAAATAAGAATTTGTTCTTAACTGACTTGCCTAGTAAAATAAAGGCACAACATAATGCAGATTAATCCCTCTCTCTTGCTTTGCTGTTTGTGCAGCTTGCTAGCTTTCACTCAAATAGCGAGGGGCTGAACTTCATTGGCTGGAACTTGAACTTTTAGGGGTGGCCCACTTGTGAGAAAATGTAGGGAAAATGTTGCAGTAAACTGTTGCTTTCAAACAAAGGATTTCGTGGCTACTTGAGGTAAGACAGTAATTCTGCTCATAGATTATACATGTATGAACTACACATTGACACATCCCACCCAAAGCATCGAGGCTCAGACAGACTCTTAAACAGCTTCAATCCCCTGAACAGCTACTGTTCAGACATCACCTACTGCTCTCCCTCTCACACAGACTATCCATACTGACTCTATGCCCATCCCCAGGTCTCTACCCACTCAGACATAACCTACTGCTCTCCCTCTCCCACAGACTATCCATACTGACTCTATGCCCATCCCCAGGTCTCTACCCACTCAGACATAACCTACTGCTCTCCCTCTCCCACAGACTATCCATACTGACTCTATGCCCATCCCCAGGTCTCTACCCACTCAAACACAACCTACTGCTCTCCCTCTCCCACAGACTATCCATATTGACTCTATGCCCATCCCCAGGTCTCTACCCACTCAGACATAACCTACTGCTCTCCCTCTCCCACAGACTATCCATACTGACTCTATGCCCATCCCCAGGTCTCTACCCACTCAGACATAACCTACTGCTCTCCCTCTCCCACAGACTATCCACACTGACTCTATGCCCATCCCCAGGTCTCTACCCACTCAGACATAACCTACTGCTCTCCCTCTCCCACAGACTATCCACACTGACTCTATGCCCATCCCCAGGTCTCTACCCACTCAGACATAACCTACTGCTCTCCCTCTCCCACAGACTATCCATACTGACTCTATGCCCATCCCCAGGTCTCTACCCACTCAGACATAACCTACTGCTCTCCCTCTCCCACAGACTATCCACACTGACTCTATGCCCATCCCCAGGTCTCTACCCACTCAGACATAACCTACTGCTCTCCCTCTCCCACAGACTATCCACACTGACTCTATGCCCATCCCCAGGTCTCTACCCACTCAGACATAACCTACTGCTCTCCCTCTCCCACAGACTATCCACACTGACTCTATGCCCATCCCCAGGTCTCTACCCACTCAGACATAACCTACTGCTCTCCCTCTCCCACAGACTATCCACACTGACTCTATGCCCATCCCCAGGTCTCTACCCACTCAGACATAACCTACTGCTCTCCCTCTCCCACAGACTATCCATACTGACTCTATGCCCATCCCCAGGTCTCTACCCACTCAGACATAACCTACTCTGCTGCTAAAATTAGTATTGATTAGATGTATTACTCCATTACGTTGGCTTCCATTGCTTATTGATCTATTTATCACTATTACTCCTGTTTACATGTACATCCGACTACCAGTGACTTTTTACAGATCTTAACCTTCCTGCTGTGTTGCGGTCGAATTGTCTCTGAAAAATCTAGTTCATTTAATGTGATTGTTATAAGGTTACATGACTTTGTCCGCACAGAGCATCTGAATACACAAAATACATTTAGATGATTTTCATTCAATTTTGGATGTTTTATTTAACTTTTGTACACCTGTGGTGTCCCGGTCAAAAATGACCGGTCATTAGAAATGAATGGATGAGACTACAATTAATGTATAACATTTAGTTCAGGCACATGCCCATTCAACAGATGGACACACACACACACACACACACACACACACACACACACACACACACACACACACACACACACACACACACACACACACACACACACACACACACACACACACACACACACACCTCACTCCCCTTCTTGGCTTCCATGGCAACCCCCACAGGAACCTTTCCCCAATATAATCTTTCCCCCACGGGAACCACAGATGTTGGCATTCTCACAAACAATGGCAACATTGTTTCAATAATATATAGAACTTTTTTCACAGCTTTGGTATATAAAGTTTTTTTGAGGCCTTGATCACAATTCATTCTGTGGCAGCACAATGACCAAACGATATACTGTATGTAAGGCTCTTGATCATATCTTTGATCATGACACTGGTGAGGAGGAGAGAGGCCAGGAAACTGACAGTGAAGATGCATTAGAGAAGGAAGTGTCAGAAGTTGAAGACAACACAGAATATGATCCAGACCAAGAGACAACCGATGTGGAACATTCCAGTGATGAGGGCCCTTACTCAAAAACAAGTATGAGCTCAGGTCAATGAGGCCTACAGGCCATAAATAGCAAATAGAAGTTTAAAACTTATAATGTTCACAAGAACTTAAGTTTATAAAAAGACAACATTAGGTCATAATATATGTATTATTATGGATTTATAATGGGGTGGTCATTTTGGACCGGGAACACAGAATGAATTAACATGAAATGAACACAACACAATGGTTAATTTGAGCCAGTTTTCTACAACAGGAAAATAATCCTGCATCAACAGGAAATGTGAATTATGTGGATTTTAATTCATGGGCATTTTTGTAGGGGACAAATCAAGTCTGAAATTACAAAGGGGAAATGAAAAAGCCTTTTTAAAACTAAAATACATGTTAGCATTTCCTGCTGTGCAGGAACATTCCTAGCAACAAAGGAGTGATCATATTAAGATCCTACATATGTATTTATAAACCCACCTCAACCACTCCAGTATCCCTGCACGTTGAATGAGGTACTGACACTGACCTGTATATACAACCACTCCAGTATCCCTGCACATTGAATGAGGTACTGACACTGACCTGTATATACAACCACTCCAGTATCCCTGCACGTTAAATGAGGTACTGACTCTGACCTGTATATACAACCACTCCAATACCCCTGCACGTTGAATAAGGTGCTGACACTGACCTGTATATAAAACCACTTCAGTACCCCTGCACGTTGAATAAGGTGCTGACACTGACCTGTATATACAACCACTCCAGTATCCCTGCACGTTGAATGAGGTGCTGACACTGACCTGTATATACAACCACTCCAGTATCCCTGCACGTTAAATGAGGTACTGACACTGACCTGTATATACTTGCATTCTCGTGTTCCATTTAACTCTCATCATAGTTCTTGTGTGGTTTTTATTTGTTTATTCTATTTTCTATTATTATTATCAGTGCATTGTGGGAAAGAGCTGTGAAGGTACACATTTCACTGTATTGTTTTACACCTGTTGTATCCTGTGCATGTGGCAAATAAACTTTGAAACAGGAGATTAAAAAATGATTTACTAGTCGCCAAAGTTCCGGTGCATGTCTTTAAACATAGATGTGAATGCAATCTCAATTCTCACCATTCTCTGACTGCCACCAGGACCTCTTGCGGTGTGGTTTGAAAGTCGTGATGACGTTCTCAATGCGGTGACTGATGGTGTTGTAGACAGGTTCATATGGCCGGCGAGAGTCACACTGGAAACATTTCTTCTCATCCTACAGAGGTTAGAGGTGACACAGGTCAGGGTTCAAAGGGAGGTAAGATGGTAGGTGAAAGGATGTTGGACACACAGAGAAATATCACTTGCCTGCAGATGACTGACGATACAGTAAGGCTCTTTCTTCCTGGAGCCACAGGTAGACGAAGCCTTCAGGCTCTTCTCACGGCCCACCAACAGGTCTCCCGTTGCGGGGTAACAGCTGCTATGCGTACAGCCGTGGGCGTGGTCGGGCCCCTGGGCGGTGGCATAGGCCAGGGCTGGAGAATAAAGAAGAGGGAGAGGAGGTTAACACAGGACAGGAAATTACATCACAGCTGGGCGTTATAGCAGAGAGTCGCTTAGAGTGAAGAAGTAACATTTAGAGTTTAGCTAGAAATCTCTCTCTCTTTCATGTCTGGCAAGAAACATATGAACTCTAATCAGTACAGGAAAAGGAAGTCAAAAGAGGAAGTGGGCCTTTGTTAAATCCAGAAACCAAAACAGAGCCCAACTGAAGTCGCTGCTACTTACCAGGAGTAACAATGTTGAAAAAGTTTGTTATTTTACGTCGTTCAATTATTAGAATTCCATTTAGTTCTGTTTTTTTTCTGTGAGCGCAATGAACAATTTCTCTAGAGATAAATCAGATTAAGCACAAACGGTGCAATGTATTAGGGAGTTGTAGTTTCTAATAGGGCAATATTCTAGATAGTTTCCCGACCATAATCCTAATCCATTGCGCGCCTACTTGTCCAGTCTGAGATGGAGAGAGAAGAGACAGATAAACGTTTGATCGAGAGGGACAGAAAGCAGCTGCTTCGTGAGGTATCTCTATCTGAAAATACATGATCTAAGATTGATAGTTGGTATTGAGCAGTCATAAAAGTATACCATATTTACTTTGAAGAACTGCTAAAATAGTGATTTGGTCAGACTTGTGTCAACTCAAATAAACTTAAAACAAATGTAATATACACAACAACTGAAATATTTTAAGTAAAGTAAAGTAATGTGAATAAATTATAAGTGATCAGCAGCAATGGGCATCACTACGATCATGGGACTTTTATTAATTGTTTTATTCTGTGTTGTTACAGCATTTAACCCACATAATGCATAGTGCATTTAATGTCCCAAAAAATTATAAAAACCAAAATGGAAACTGTGATTATTTTTAATAATCAAACTGCCACCATCTTTTGGGAAATGTACTGGTTAGCAGATGCTCCCTCTGCTGGTTAGCAGGGGCTCCCTCTACTGGTTAGCAGGGGCTCCCTCTACTGGTTAGCAGGGGCTCCCTCTACTGGCCCAGAATGGTTGACCTGACATGGGGCCCTACAGCCGCTCAACCTACAGCCTCAACCTGGAAACAAACCCAAAGGTC
>CM042399.1:33798401-33830901 GCA_023634145.1 Thymallus thymallus
AAGGGAGAAGGCAGAGGGAGGGGCACAGGTGGTCCTCGTAACGCCTGGGCCCACTGATGTAGGGAGAAGTGGGCCGACAGTGGTAGAGCAGCCACAAGCACCTGTTGCTGAGGAACAAGTTGTCCGCGTTGAGGGTACTGAGTTGCAGCTTGTACCAGTGGGGAACATAGCGTCTGATGTGCAGCAGACAAATATTGTTGTAGGAGGTAAGGATGGATCTGGGGATTTGCCTTGTATGAGTGATGGGGCACAGGAGGGATTCAGGTGGAGCTAGTCTCCAAGGTAGTGGAGGAGATGTCCACTACGAGTAATGTGGTACCGGAGGGGGTTCAGGTGGGGCTAGTCTCCCAGGTAGTGGAGGAGATGCCCGGTACGAGTGATGGGGTGCAAATGGGGAGTGTTGAGAGTGATGTGGCAGAGGGAAGTCAGGGGTCTGTGGCCTCATTGAGGAGGAACAGGAGAAGGATATGGACGTATCTGTCGGGCATTCTTTTCCCAGTGCTCCCTAATTGTTTTGCTTCAGCCCTCTTCATTCCCATCTATTACGCTAATGTCCGGAAGGGCGCTTTCCTGGGCAACAGTGGGAGCAGCAATGTGTGCCATAGTCTGGAGGTGTTTATGGATGCTTCCCTAGTTTCTGAATTAGGTATCCCCACTCAACTGCTCTCTGTTCCCATGGACGCTAGAGCACTGGATGGTTGCTCGATTGGTAGAGTTACCCACAGCACTGTTCCCGTTAATCTACAGGTTTCAGGTAATCACAGTGAGTCTATCCAGTTTCTCCTCATCGAATCCCCCCATGTTCCTGTGGTTTTGGGGTTTTCTTGGCTCCAGAAACATAACCCTGTTATTGACTGGACCACGGGTTCTATCCTGGGCTGGAGCCCATTCTGTCATTCCCATTGCCTTAAAGCAGCACAGCCTTCCCCAAGACGTCTTCCTCAGGGCTTAAGCCAAGCCTCGGATGTCTCTGCTGTCCCCACTGAATACCATGACCTCCTGGAGGTTTTCAGCAAGGCACGTGTAGCTTCTCTCCCCCACATCGTCCTAACGATTTCGTCAATGACATCCTCCCTGGCACCACACCACCTCAGGTAGGATATATTCCCTCTCCGGCCCGGAGACCAAGGCCATGGAGGAATACATAGAGGATTCTTTAGCTGCTGGAAACATCCGTCCGTCTGCATCCCCTGCCGGTGCAGGGTTTTCCTTTGTGGAGAAGAAGGACAAGACCCTGACTACCGGGGTCTTAATGACATAACCATCAAGAATCGTTATCCCCTACCACTCCTTTCCTCGGCTTTTGAACATCTCTAGGGGGCCACCATGTTTTCCAAGCTGGATCTTCGGAATGCCTACCACCTGGTCCGAATACGCGAAGGGGATGAGTTGAAGACGGCTTTCAACACCGCCAGTGGACATTATGAGTATTTTGTCATGCCGTTTGGACTCACCAACGCCCCCGCTGTTTTCCAGGTCCTGGTTAACGATGTTCTCCGGGACATGTTAAATCATTTTGTGTTTGTCTATCTAGACAACATCCTGTATTTTTCCCGTTCTGCCCAAGAACACGTCCTCCATGTAAGACAAGTCCTTCAGCGTCTCCTGGAAAACCAATTGTTTGTCAAGGCTGAGAAGTGTGAGTTCCACCGCTCAACAATCTCTTTTTTGGGATATGTCATCGCTGATGGGAATGTCCAGATGAACCCTGAAAAGGTGAAGGCAGTGGTGGATTGGCCCCAACCTACGTCCAGGGTGCAGCTACAACGTTTCCTGGGGTTTTCACATTTCTACCGCCGATTCATTCGGGGTTACAGCACCCTGGCGGCCCCTCTCTGTGCACTCACCTCTTCTAAAGTACTGTTCACCTGGTCCCCAGCTGTTGACAGGGCCTTTGTGGACCTGAAGCACTGGTTCACTACAGCCCACATCCTCGTCCATCCAGATACGTCCGGTCAATTTGTGGTAGAAGTTGATGCTTCTGATGTTGGAGTGGGAACCATCCTGTCCCAGCGAACCACCCAGGACCAAAAGCTCCATCCCTGTGCCTTCCTGTACCATCGTCTCAACCCTGCAGATGGTGCTGGAGGATTGGAGGCATTGGCTGGAAGGAGCAGAACAGCCATTTTTGGTTATACAGTTCCACTGCCACACCTTCTGTCTACGAGACAATTCTCCCTACTGCATACCTTCAGTGGGTTGGGGTATTGAAACCCTGGTCCGCAAGGCACACTCCGTGGCATGCTCCTTCTTGACTCCTTCAGCTACTACCTGTCCCTCATCGTCCCTGGTCCCATATCTCTCTGGACTATGTCACTGGGCTCCCTCCGTCTGATGGCAACGCCGTCATTTTGACGGTAGTGGATCGGTTTTCCAAGGCCACCCATTTCATCCCTCTCCCCAAACTTCCCTCTGCCAAAGAGACGGCCCAGATCATGGTACAGCACGTCTTCCGGATCCATGGACTCCCGGTGGACATGGTCTCCGACCGGGGGTCTTGTGGATTCCATCCCCAATCCAACGGCCAGTCGGAGCGAGCTAACCAGAATCTAGAAACCAAACTAAGATGCCTTGTTTCAGCCAACCCCACTACATGGTGTCGACAACTGGTCTGGGCAGAGTATGCTCGGAACACCCTTCCCTGTTCAGCCACGGGACTCCCCCTTTTGAATGCTCCATGGGGTATCAACCTCCGCTCTTCCCAGAACAAGAGCAGGAAGTCAACATACCCTCAGCCCAGATGTTTGTCCGCCGGCGTCGGTGTACCTGGAGAAGAGCTTGGGCAGCACTTCTCAAGACCAACTCGTCGGACTGCCGTTACCGCATTGGGCAGAGGGTATGGCTTCCCACAAACTGTCTCCCCTTTTCATTGGTCCTTAGTTCCACTGCTGTCCGTCTTCTGTTACCCCGTACCCTCCCTATTCACCCTACGTTCCATGTTTCCAGAATTAAACCTATGTATCACAGCCCTTTGTCTTCTGTCTCCAGGCCCACCCCTCCTCCCGTGTCATCGATGGCCATCCATCATACATGGTGAAACGCCTCCTGGATGTTCGACCACGGGGCAGGGGTTTCCAGTACCTGGTTGACTGGGAGGGTTACGGCCCGGAGGAGAGGTGCTGGGTTCCCGCTAGAGACATCCTGGATCCAGCCCTCATCGCCGACTTCCACCGCCGACACCCAGCGACAACCAGGTATGCGCCCAGGTAGGACGCCAGGTGGCGTCCCTAGAGTTGGGGGGTGCTGTCATGCCCTGATCTGTTTCACCTGTCCTTGTTCCTTTCTCCACCCCCTCCAGGTGTCGCTCATTATCCCCTGTGTATTTCTACCTGTGTTTTCCGTCTCTCTGTGCCAGTTCGTCTTTTTAGCCAAGTCAACCAGCGTTTTTCTCTCTATTGTCTCTCTCTCTCTCTCTCTCTCTCTCTCTCTCTCTCTCTCTCACACACTATTCTCTCTCTCACTATTGTCTCTCTCCCTCTCTCTCTCTCTCTCGCTCTCTCTCCCTCTCTCTCAGTGTGGTATTTACTGTAAGTATCTACTATGTGAAACCCCACTGTGTTTCCTGGCCCTCTGGTGCCGCAGTCTCACTTCCTGTTTCTTCTACTTTTCCTCAACTTTCAATAAAGATTTTTGGCACTATGTGTTCCTAGTAGGATCAGGTGGGGGAGTGTAAAGAATGAGACCTCCAATCATTGTCTTCAGAGTGAGAGCAGCATGACATGTCACTGGGTTGTGTTTGGATACAGACAGGGGGCGGATGGCGATGTGACATCAAGAAGAAACATTCCAATCTGACTGGGTGACGAAGACGAGAAGGAATCTGCTATCAGCACCTTCCTGGGTGTTAACACTGGAACCAATCACACATACACAGTACACACATACACAGACAGACACTCATAAAATATGAAAGGGAGATTGTATCCCCCCCTGCTATGGAGATGATGCTAAGGTACATCTAGAACAACTTGTTTTAAGGTAGTTGATGGCAGCATTTGGAGCTCTGGTAGCAGCTTGAGTAGGAGGTAACGCTGCAGACAGGCAAATGT
Source organism: Thymallus thymallus (assembly GCA_023634145.1). Lineage (NCBI taxonomy): Eukaryota > Metazoa > Chordata > Actinopteri > Salmoniformes > Salmonidae > Thymallus > Thymallus thymallus. Next base: position 33,802,451 of record CM042399.1, read on the forward strand.
CCATGCATGGCATCCTATTCCTGACCTGACTGTGAGTGTGGCTTTGAGAGAGCACAGATAAGTATAGAACTGGCCAAGAGCAAACTAGCCTCTACAGAGCAGGAGGCTAGTCAACAGTCTTCTGAATCCCTCCCGCTAATTAGTTTACGTTCTCTCCATCCTCCTCTCTTTCCCTCCCCTTTCTCTCTGGTCTCTTCTAATGAGCCATCCACTCCCACATCCAGAGTGGAGCGCCTCTCCCCTCCTTCCTCTCCTCCCTTCCAGCATGGAATCCTGGGAATCTCAATGCAGATCGTGATTCCCGGGGGGAGGGGAGGGGAGGGCAGGGGAGGGAAGCGGAGGGGAGGGGGCGTCAGCCAGAGGGTGTAAAGCAGAACTCCTGAGTGACCCTTGTTACCAAGAGAGTAACTTACTTACCCAGTCCTTAAGAGTAATGTGGCCTACCACTGAGAAGAATCTGCTCCTGCTAGGTGTAAATCACCCTGGTTCTTCCACCGCGGGAGAAAGTCACGGGCCACAAGACATATCCACAACAGGTTGGTCATGGGAGAGTGATGCTGGACACACAGCTGTTGCCCATGCTCTGGCTGCTCCAGTTCCAGCACCAGAACCTGTCCCAGTCAGCCTCAAGCACTAGGTCTCTGACCCTTGCCATACCTCCTATCCCCTTTGGTACTCCCAGGTCCCAGGCCAACTCAGTCACTAGCCCCTGGCCATGCTTCTCAGTGTAAGTCTACGGGGGCAGTCAGACACACATGTGCAGCAGATGTTGGGTACAGCCAGCCAGTCAAGTGCCTGTGGGTTTGATTTACTACCCTTTCACCAGCTGGAGTGATGGATGGAGATTCACTCAAGTTCTCCACTGGAGCCAGACATAGCAGATGTGTACATGAGCTAATCACATGTGTTTCTACTCAGAAAGTACATAGGGGACTTGTAATTGTGTTATACTCCAGTATGCTGATACATTTTTATCAGGGACACAATCAAAGACTCTGTCTGGTATTTAAATTGATTTAATGTACAATCTCTGAATAACCTTGAGATTAGGTGAAGTATGTTCAGTGTGTGTGTGTGTGTTTATTGGTTGGATCTTCTATCCTTGTGGGGACCTAAAATCCCCAAAAGCCCCTCAAGTATAGTAAAACAAGGAACATTTCCCACATCTCCATGAGGACAAAGGCTATTTTAGGTTTAGTGTTAGGGGTTAGGGAAAATATTATTTTGAATGGAAATACATTTTAGGTCCCCACAGAAAAACAATATTTGTCTATGTGTGTGTGTGTGTGTGTGCATGTGTGTGTGAGTGTAATGTGTATGACTGAACCTGAACATACCTTCATTCATATGTTTGATGGTAGGAAGTCATTTTTCTTTCCACTTCAGTTGAACCAAGACCAACAACTGACCCTTCCTGTCCCTTGGGACACAGAGAGATGACCTGGTTAAGCCAGGCACTTCCTGTCCCTTGGGACACAGAGAGATGACCTGGTTAAGCCAGACACTTCCTGTCCCTTGGGACACAGAGAGATGACCTGGTTATTTCAGTTCATAGACCCGATGCCAAGGTAGTGGGACATCAAAGACCTGTTCCCAACTACAGTTGAAGTCGGAAGTTTACATACACTTAGGTTGAAGTCATTAAAACTCATTTTTCAACAACTCCACAGATTTCATGTTAACAAACTATAGTTTTGGCAAGTCGGTTGGGACATCTACTTTGTGCATGACACAAGTAATTCTTCCAACAATTGTTTACAGACAGATTATTTCACTTATAATTCATTATATCACAATTCCAGTGGGTCAGAAGTTTACATACACTAAATTGACTGTGCCTTTAAACAGCTTGGAAAATTCCAGAAATGGATGTCTTTAGAAACTTCTGATAGGCTAATTTACATAATTTGAGTCAATTGGAGGTGTACCTGTGGATGTATTTCAAGGCCTACCTTCAAACTCAGTGCCTCTTTGCTCGACATCATGGGAAAATCAAAAGGAATCAGCCCAAGACCTCAGAAACAAAATTGTAGACCACTACAAGTCTGGTTCATCCTTGGGAGCAATTTCCAAATGCATGAAGGTACCACGTTCATCTGTACCAACAATAGTACGCAAGTATAAACACCATGGGACCACGCTGCTGTCATACCACTCAGGAAGGAGACGCGTTCTGTCTCCTAGAGATGAACAAACTTTGGTGCGAAAAGTACAAATCAATCCCAGAACAACAGCAAAGGACTTTGTGAGATGCTGGAGGAAACAGGTACAAAAGTATCAATATCCACAGTAAAACGAGTCCTATATCAACATAACCTGAAAGGCATCTCAGCAAGGAAGAAGCCACTGCTCAAAAACCAAAGCCACTACAGTCGCAAGGTTGGCTGCAGAAGTATTTACATCTTGACATCAAGTTCCATATAAGGGCATATTGTGATGTTTCTACGTAGTCGCACATAGCCAGTTGTTACCCATCTCCGCTGCTGTGGCAGTCAGCTACATGAAATAATGACCTAAAATAATCGCAAATGTTTTAGATGGAAATGTACACATTTCCATCTAAAACACAGAACACAGAAATTTACACATTTCCTGACTCATAACCGATAGTACTTATGACAAAAATAGCTCATTCGGCCGTATGCTTTCAATAAAACAATGATTTTGTCCACACTTCATGAATTTACTGGCAACGGCGCAGAGCGATGCCTGGATCCAGCAACGGCACGAGTTACGTGACCCGTTTTTGCAACTCTTTCAGTACAGCACTACAGGAAGAGAGAGGGGGCAAACTCCACTGAACTAGTTTCTATGTATGGAATCACTTGGGAGTTTCAGGATTTTGGGTAAACTTCTCATTTAAGATGAATGCACTTACTGTAAGCAGCTCTTGATGAGAGCATCTACTAAATGACTAAAATGTAAATGCTTTACATACAGATCTCATATTACTGTATTGAATTATAAAAAATAAAATAATAATATTGACGTTACAAATGTATCATTTGTAAAAAAAAAAAAAAAAAAAAAATTAAAAGAAAGTAGTTATTTGTTAGATTTGACTGTGTAAAACCAAGCAGTACTACTTTCTCTGAGAGTTAGGCAGATATATAGCATTTAGCTATTCTAATGATTATTTGTCTGTCACGAGAGGGTGCATACATCGAACAAGTTCTGTCACGGTTGGGTGCATGGAGCGACCAAGACGCAGCGCTGGGATTATAGTTCCACATTTAATTTATTGAATATTCAATCAAATGTACGAACCAACAAATAAACAAACACGAATTTGAACAAATGTAATATTGCACACTTACTGTTTCACCGTGACTTGCGAAATATACGACAATGACCCACATCCCCGGTGTGGAACATACAAACCTATGTAGGATCCCTAATTAGAGAAGATGCACTACAGCTGCCTCTAATTAGGGATCCAACACAAACCACCACCAGAAACAGAAAGAAAAGAACTGTCAGACTCTGACCATGGCTACATAGAGAAGCAAATAGGTTTCTCTATGGCCAGAGCCTGACATTGTCTCTCTGAAATGAAACCATTAAGTGATAGATCATTGAACAACCCCATGCCATGATTAAATAGTGAAATAAAAACATTCTCTTTCATAATTTCTTTAAACAAAAAAAGCTAATTTAGCAACATTTCTGAAAATTGATATATAGCGTTTTGGAATGAAACTCAATGACCTGTCTTTATGACCACATGAAACAGCTAGTCAGGGTTTAAAGGTAAGTGGTTTTTACAAGGAAACCTTCTGTCCCTTGATATTATAACTTGGGAGGTGGAGTCTGGAGACTGTGCAGGTAGAGGGAGGGCGTTAGTGAAACAATAGTGGACTGACCACCCGCCTCAGGCTCCATAATGAACGTCATGTCCACTCTTAAATACAGGTATTTAAGATGCATGAAAGAGCCTATCATTATACAATAGAGCTTGGCTGTAGATCCATACAGCAGTGAGACGAAGAGGCAGACGCTGGACAGGCCTGGAGAAGCCACACAGTCCAGGTCCTCCCCTCCCCGGGGGCCTTGTCTGTTATATTTCTTACGAGTGAGAGTAGACCAGAAAGCAGCCCATCAGACTAAGTAGAGGAAGTGCCTCTTTCCAAGAAGACAGATAGACAGTAGAGGAACAGCTAATTCAGAGAGAAAAAAATATACAGTATATTCTAACCTTCATTCATACACCCACTGTTTCAAGTGACATCTGTTAGGAAGCAATCCCAACTTTTATCTGACGCATTGTGTTTTCACTCTTAACTTCAACTGCACTTACTATGTTATACACAACCTCAACTTGACCCTGACAACCATTCACTATCAATGAAATGCAATCCCCAAAACCCAGTTCACAATAGGTACTGTGTTAAACTAAGAGTCATATCCAGTACACTGGGATCAAGTTAAACATGTGGATACCAACAGTGCCTATCACCCTCTTGTTCTTAGAGAAAACACCTCCTCATCCTCCACTTCATCGACCTCCTCCTCATCCTCCTTTTTTCGCAGAGAAAAGTCCCTGCCCACCACTCTTCTTCTCTCTCATAACGCCCCCCCCCCCCCCCCTCCCCCCTCTCTCTCCCTCTCCTTCTGGTTGGCATTAACTGGCCCATTGTTCTTGAATCCAGCGAGTTCCGGAGTCTCCGCTCTCAGAGGGGCTCAGGATCACACAGCTCCCAAGACTGGGCGCCAGCCTGTACCTGTCCTTCACCTGCACACAAAGAACACACCGGTGCTCCAGGAGAATATAAAAAACCTGTGTAACAGAGACTTTAGTTTTATAAGGAATGCTTCTGTCCTCTTTCATGTAAGCCTGAACACTTATCACCAGCGTACAGCCTTTTAAAGGGAGATTTATTCACTAAAGAACAGTTTGTTCAGCCTTTTCCAAACTCTCTTTTCATCTCTCCACAGTAAAGAAGGTCCCTGTTCAGGGTCTTTCTTAACACAGGTGCCGTCGACTAATCACTACAGTAGGGGCTCACGTGCAGAATCACCTGCTAGGCTTTACACAATGACTGGGTGGAGAACACTGTGACACAAATGACCCAATGAAGACCAGTTACATTTGGAGGGTGAGACAGGAGCCTCAGCTGTCCACGACCTAGATACACCCCCCCCCCCCCCCCCCCCCCTCCCAGTAATGTTATCCTATAGCATCTTCTGAGGAAGAGGAGAGAGAAAAGCTGAGCTTTGTCTCTCTGATCAGCCCATCCCTTTCACCCACACAGGAAGAGTAATGAACCTAGTCTGGCCCAATGAAGTGAGGGGATGAAAATGACCCCTGACCTTCAGAGGTCACACACAGAGGCGTCGAGATTCTGAAGAGATCACTCTGTATCTCTCTAACGACAGACTGCTGGGTAGACTACACTCAGAAGTAGAACCCTCTAACAAAGACCAGTCCTCAGCCTCGGATTAAATAACCCCCCCCTGCCACACAAACACCATGATGCTAAAACAACACCATCGTAGGGGGGATGGACTGTCTCCATTTGCGGATTCAGCTGGGCTGTTTTAGGAGGGCCATTAACAGCGTGGATGGTTAGCCTCCCCAAAGCACAAAGTGAAATGGGGATCCTCCCAAAAATAACTTGCCATCTTGTCTCGGAGCTGAAGACAGTAAACACAACCCTCTGCCTCACTCTGTCCCATCCCTCAACCATGTAGGCTACAGTAGGCTATGTGTAGATCTGTATCGTTTTTCTGTGCATTTGTTTAAATTCTGGATGCTTGATGTACGCACATTTTGCTGGGATTTTAACCTTTAAATTCTCCATCGCAAGTTCACAACACATATATTCACCAGTATAGATGACACAACCACAGAGCATTTTACAACTCATACCATTTTCATTGCATCATTAGGCCGTTGGTTGGCATAGGAAAATGTTTATTGCCTTCAAAGCGCTCAGCGCAATGGCTACTTACCACAGATGAAAATTACCAGTGTCGCGTGCATGGCTTTATGGTCATCAATCAATCAATCAATCATCCCTTTGAAGTGTAGATTCAGCCTGAAAAGTGTACATATAAATAGCCTGGTATGAATAATTTGACACGTTAACTCAATCAATGAAGATCCGACAGAGCGTTTTGATTCTATTTTTTAAAAAGAAAAACACTGATAAACTGATACGGCATTATAATGTATAGTTTGCAGGTTGGAAGGTTACTGTAATAGAACAACGTTAGTTCAACTGTAATACATTATTTCAGAGAGAGAAAACATACACTTACACGTGTATATCAGTAGGTTTGATCCCCGTCTTTTAAATCAACTCGAAACCGGCGAGTCCCCCTGTTAAAAATAATGCGAGGTTGCCCGGAGTTAGCAGTATGATCTGAAGTCTGGCGACCACTCTCCAAAGTTCTGTCCTGAGTCTCGTTTGATAGAAACTCCGCAGCGGAGCATCTTTCGTAGGAATGGACTCGCGCTTCTGGATGATTATGATTTTTTATTTTTTTTTTCACCTTTATTTAACCAGGTAGGTCAGTTGAGAACAAGTTCTCATTTGCAACTGCGACCTGGCCAAGACAAAGCAAAGCAGTGCGACAAAAACAACACAGAGTTACACAGTAAACAAACATAGTCAAAAACACAATAGAAAATATATATACAGAGTGCAAAATGTAGTGCAAAATGCAGTAAGGTTAGGAGGTAGGACAATAAATAGACCATAGTGGTGAAATAAATTACAGATTATCATCATTAACACAGGAATGAAGGATGTGCAAATTATGATGTGACCAGGGTTGCATATGTTTATTATAGTGTCATAACACCCCCAAAAAAATCGACTTATAAAACGGTTTAAACATTAATTATGGTTATATATATAAAACAAGTATGGTTCTCTGTAGCAGTTGAGCTGGTTGTATGCCTTTAATCAACATACACATTGTTGATACAGGTACCAAGGCTCGATGCTGCATACACTTGTGACTTTGATGATATCAAAAGAGTGGGCTGAAGATTCAGATAATAATTTTGGCATGATTGATACACATAAATGACCACAGACACATGTGTTTGTGGCTGCCCGAGTGTGTCCCTTGAAGTTGGGGAAAGTTAATTCTTGACAGTGACAGTGTAAACTCCACCACATGTTTTCAGAAGACCCCCATGTCTGTCAGAGAATATATGAGCGCGTTGGAAACAGGAATGCGCGCTCTGGAGAGAACGGATTAGGAACCCTTTTATTGCTCCAGTGAACAATCCATGCTTCGCCTATCCACCATCACCAAACCATGCTCCTTCCCAACAACAGGTGGTTAGAATAATTCCTATTCAGTAGGAAGGCCTATACGCAAGTTAATTATTTTGAACATGTTACTACATTACATGTTAAAGGTCTCTAGTAGGCTATAAAGTTTTCATAGTGGTTACACAATATATGGTGTATGTAATAATGGTATTGCCTCCTGAAAGAACCTCCGGATATATTGTTAACTTGTGATATTATGTATTCCCTCTCTGTGGCTGTGGACGGACACTGTTTGTTTTACCTCATCAACCTGTGCCACAGTGGAGACTAATGGGCATGGTTATTTAAAAGTAGGACTGGTGAGTAGTTGTGCTATAGAGCTATGCTCTCTCATACACTTGTAAAATGGCAAGAAATATGACATGCAGTCAGTGATAGGATAATTCTGAGAGGATTACTTTCCAGCCTGACTGAACAGGAGACTGGGGGAGGGAGAGGACTTTCTCTCAACGCACACACTTAATGTTAAGGAACACACACACGCACGTGACGCACGCACACACACACACACACACACACACACACACACATTGAGGAAGGCGGTAGCCTGAATGCATTCTCACAACGTAGTCGGAAAAGCTTTCAATCGAAGTTGATTCTGTAGCGCCCCTCAATGGTGCGAATTGTAATATTACTACTTTCTCATTTCTAATTTCAGGCAAATCAGATACATTCTAACACTCGAGTGTGAGGCAAATAACTCCTTTAAAAAAACGTCAACATTATATCAAATGTATATTTAATTTTCATTTATGTCTGCGTCAATTATACATCAATTGGGCTGGAATTCACATTTAAAAAAATGCTTGTTTGTGTGCTCTACCATGCGTGAATGTTTGTTTCTGTGTGTATTGTATATGCGTGACAAACAAGTATTTTTTGCATCAATACCATTTTTGGTTAAAAAATGCAAATGGTAACATCTGTAACTCCTCGGTATCAAACATTACTTTTTCAATAGGAATGTCATAGCATATGTACGAATAATTCAAGAAATGACATTCAAATTGTAAAAACAACAAATGTCTTTCTTAACATCCTCACTGTATCTCAAACATCTTGTGACAATTGTATTTTTTCTATTCAGAAGTTGATCTGTCTCGGAACACAAAACACAAGCTTAATTGGTCCCCATCTAGTTGTCACCTTGAACCATACACACCAAACTAGTGCAGATAGCATTGTATAAAAACCATAACATTTATGAATGGGGAGTTACACTGGGCGTTGACAGACAAGCACAGATTACAGACCTGGGCATAAAATAGTTGTATTTTGTCGTTTATTAGAACATTTTTCAAATACTCGAGTTAGTCAAATATACAGTGAACAAAAACATAAAGGCAACATGTAAAGTGTTGGTCCCATGTTTCATTAGCTGAAATAAAACAGTGAGGATTTCTCCTTTGCCAAGATAATCCATCCACCTGACAGGTGTCACATATTAAACTGATTAAACAGCATGACTATCATAGCTGCACCTTGTGCTGGGGACAATAAAAAGCCACTCTATAACACAATGCCACAGATGACAAAAGTTTTGAAGGAGTGTGCAATTGGCATGCTGACTGCTCTGCCTTCTTAACAACACTATCAACAAGGCAGGTCCTACAGGCCCTAGTTTTGTCTCACCTGGACTACTGTTCAGTACTGTGGTCAGGTGCCACTAAGAGGGACTTGGGAAAATTGCAGTTGGCTCAGAACAGGGCAGCACGGCTGGTCCTTAAAAGTACACGGAGAGCAAGATGTGGCAAATAGGAGTGGCAATATTGTCCGCAGTAATTTTACATCCAGATTGTCATTGTTGATTTGTTCACCTCTTCCACACTGACTTTACAGAATTCAAAAGTACAATTCTTGTCTTTCATAATTTGGTCAGATATACTTGCATGTGTAGTGTCAGCTTTTGTTGCTGGCATGTCATACCTAAGTTTGCTTATCTTGCCGATGAAAAAGTCATTAAAGTAGTTTGCAATATCAGTGGGTTTGTGAGGAATGAGCCATTTGATTCAATAAAAGTTTTTTCCTAAAATGTAATTTAAGGTGCTCCAAACCTTTTTACTATCATTCTCTATATAATTTAATTTTGTTACATAGTATAGTTTATTTTTATTTGATAGAGTCAAGAGGGAAGGGGGGCAGTTGTCAAGCTCTGGCCATAGAGAAGCTTATTGCTTCTCTATGTAGCCATGGTCAGAGTCTGACAGTTCTATTCTTTCTGTTTCTGGTGGTGGTTTGTGTTGGATCCCTAATTAGAGGCAGCTGCAGTGCATTGTCTCTAATTAGGGATCCTACATAGGTTTGTATGTTCCCCACCGGGGATGTGGGTCATTGTATATATGTGTATTCCTCCAGTCATGGGTGAAGTAAGTGGATTACGTTTATAATTTATCGTGTTTCATTTTGTTGGTTAGTTCATACTTTTGGATTGTTTTTATACATAGTATAACAAATAAAACAATTTCGAACTATCCCTGCGCTGCGTCTTGGTCTCTCCATGCACCCTTTTGTGACAGCAGTAGACGTTTTCTGTCTATGATGGAATATACTCTCCAAAAAGACAAAGACCTTGCCAAGGTGTTTAGCACCCCACAAAGCCACATCCAAGTCACATGATATTCAAAATGAAATCATAGGGCTGATGAGAGGGGCGTCCACAGTTACATGCAAGAACACATTTTTACATTTTGACAAACAAACATGTTCAGTTAGCACAGAAGAAGCGTGCTACACCCGAGGAAAGCTCAACTAACCCATTACTCAGGAAGTTCCATAGAGCAACAAGGAGGCTGCCATTTTACAAGTGCCTAACCAATTGTGCCATTATGTGTGTTTTTTTGCGTTATTTGTAACTTATTTGGTACATAGTGTTTCTGCCACCGTCTCTTATAACCGAATAGAGCTTATGGATATCAGGACAACGATTACTTACCTCGGACTAGACAATGTTCTATTTTTCTCCAACAAATAATTATTTTCAATGAGCCGGACTCGGAGGATGTACTTCATACACCCGACAAGGCCCAAATCCCCATCATTGGCAGGAGAATGAGACGGAGGTATCGGGGACGGAGGGCGGGGTGCCTTGTAAGTATCCGCAGACGGCTAATGGGAAATCTGCCTTTACCATCAGTATTACTAGCCAACGTACCATCATTGGACAATAAATTAGACGAGGTACGATCACGACTATCCTACCAACGGGACATCAAAAACTGTAATATCTTATGTTTCACAGAGTTGTGGCTGAACGACGACATGGATAATATTCAGCTGGCAGGATATACGCTGCACCGGCTAGACAGAATAGCAGTCTGTGTTGCACTCAACACTGCCCTTTCCCACCTGGACAAAAGGAACATCTACGTGAGAATGCTATTCATTGACTACAGCTCAGCATTTAACACCATAGTGCCCTCAAAACTCTTCACTAAGCTAAGGATCCTGGGAATAAACACCTCCCTATCAACTGGATCCTGGCCAGGCACGACTCCAAAACCATCATTAAGTTTGCAGACGACACAACAGTGGTAGGCCTGATCACCGACAACGACGAGACAGCCTATAGGGAGGAGGTCAGAGACCTGACCGTGTGGTGGCAGAATAACAACCTCTCCCTCAACGTGAGCAAGACTAAGGAGATGATTGTGGACTACAGGAAAAGGAGGACCGAGTACACCCCCATTCTCATCGACGGGGCTGTAGAGGAGCAGGTTGAGATCTTCAAGTTCCTTGGTGTTCACATCACCAACAAACTAAAATGGTCCAAACATACTAAGACAGTGGTGAAGAGGTCACGACAAAGCCTATTCTCCCTCAGAAGACTGAAAAGATTTGGCATGTGTCCTCAGATCCTCAAAAGGTTCTACAGCTGCAACATCGAGAGCATACTAATTGGTTGCATCACTGCCTGGTATGGCAACTGCTTGGCCTCCGACCGCAAGGCACTACAGAGGTTAGTGCAAACGGCCCAGTACATCACTGGGGCCAAGCTTCCTGCCATCCAAGACCTCTATACTAGGTGGTGTCAGAGGAAGGCCCTAAAAATTGTAAAAGACTCCAGCAACACCAGTCATACACTGTTCTCTCTGTTACCAAGTCTAGGTCCAAAAGGCTTCTCAACAGCTGTTAACCCCAAGCCATAAGACAGGTAATCAAATGGCTACCTGGACCATTTGCATCTCAGTGCTAGAGGTGTCACTACAGACCCTGGTTTGATCCTGAGCTGTATCACAACCGGCTGTGATCTGTAGTCCCATAGGGCAGCGCACAATTGGCCCAGCGGCGTTGTCCATGTTAGGGGATGCCGTCATTGTAAAGAAGAATTTGTTCTTAACTGACTTGCCTAGTTAAATAAAGGTTAAAAAACACAACATGTATAGCCAGCATAGGTTTTCTACGGCCTTGCTTTAGTGTGTAGGGTGCTGTCCATGGTGCTGAAAGAGCGCAGCGGAGATTTCGCACCAAACCTGTCACTTCTTGTCTCTGCATTTTGACTTTTAATGTTTATTGTGGTATAGCGTGATATTTGCAGAATTCAATATAATTCCAATGCAAGAACCCAGATGACGCCTCTGGATATAGCTACATATGGGAATGTTTCATCATAGAATTAGATAGTCTACATTCTATTTCTAGGGTTTTCTTGGTAGCATATTGGTTTCCAAGGTTGTAAATGGAACTGTTCGTATTGGAAATGTGTTTCTTGTAGGCTGTCATTGCTTAATTTATTACGTGGGTTGAATTTGATCCACAGAAGTGTATTGTGCCATATGACGTTGCTGTGCTCATGAGCGGCATGGTTTTCCCTGTTTGAAGCTGACCTATAAGCCTATTTACTTGGCAAGACAGCTGTGCATGTGTCAGGCTCTGGCCATAGAGAAGCAAATAGGCTTCTCTATGTAGTTATGGTCAGAGTCTGACAGTGTCGTTCTTTTCTGTTTCTTTGTGGGTTTTGGGTGGATCCCTAATTAGAGGCAGCTGCTAACCATTGTCTCTAATTAGGGATCCCATATATGTTGAGTCTGTCCTTCACTTTGGTGTGGGTTGTTATCGATATCGTTATATGTCGCAGTCACGGTGAAGTAAGTGTGCTTTTTGTTACGTTTAAAATATTGTGTTTTTGTTTTGACGTAACGTGTGGAATTCGTGTTTTGGTTTCGTTTTGTAGTTCGCCATTTTTGTGTTTGTTATACATCGCATTACTTTCTGGGCTATACATAGTATAACAAATAAAATATGTCAAACTACTATAATCCCTGCGCTGCGTCTTGGTCTCTCCATACACCCAATCGTGACAGCATGGCTGCATCTCACTGTAGTAGGCTGTAGGCTATTTTGGCTATTTGGATCACCTATGTTTACTGCATTTGTTTACTGTTAATGTAACTAGCCTAAATATAGATTGTGTCATGCCTTTATCGATCTGATATTTCATTTACTATACCTACTTGGTACCACTGTTTATTTCTGTTCGCATTCATTCGTCCGCATTCACATATGTGTCAGTATTCTAAGCCAAACTGCTATTCAGTATTATTGTTTTTCATGAATAACTAGGCTACTACTTTCAACATTTAGTTTGCATTATTTTTGGTAAGACAGCTGTGTGTACGGCTGCATTCACATAAGGTAATTCACCTATTACAAACAGCCTATCTATCTTGTAGCCTATATTCATTACCATAACGGCCTTGCTTTAGTGTGTAGGGTGCTGTACATTGGGGTGATACAGTGCAGCGGAGAACGGCTACAGATTTCACATCAACCTGTCACTTCAAAAGCGCTCAATCAATGGTCTCTGCATTTGAACTTTATGTTTATTGTGGTATAGCGTGATATAAGCAGAATTAAATATAATTCCAAAGCAAGAACCCCCCAAAATGGTGTCCCCTCAACGATTTCAACTGTCCCCTTAATTACTTTATCCTGGCGCCAGGTAATTGAGGTTATGGTTGGGAGAATGGGAACATGTATGAGCTACCTAAAGCTGGTTATGAGATTGGGAACATGTATGAGCTACCTAAAGCTAGTTATGAGATTAGGAACATGTATGAGCTACCTAAAGCTAGTTATGAGATTGGGAACAAGTATGAGCTACCTAAAGCTAGTTATGAGGTTGGGAACCTATCAGGGCTAGCTAAAGCTAATTATGAGGTTGGGAACCTATGAGGGCTAGCTAGAGCCAACCAAGAAATTACTAGGTGGCTAGTAGTATTACAGAGAAACAACCTTTTGAGCGAACAAGGCAGTACCTAGTCGAAGTGCGTGGTAATTGAGGTTATGGTTGGGAGATTTAGTCTATATTCAGTAGCCTATATCCCTGCCATAGCCTCGTCTCCCTAATCTGCATCGGATCCACTCAGAAATGCGCTGCTATACAAAGAATGTTTCAGAGATATCAAGTTATGATACTGCATTTCATGAAATGCTTGCAGTCAAACAACCAATAACAATGCGCGACTCTGGTTATTTTCCTGTGTTTTGTCCGGACTGCGTTCTCACCTGCAGCAAACAAACTGCACCATGGTATAAATTGAATTATACCTAGACCACCCTTTTTGAACGAACAAGGGCCGTTGTTTAGTGCGCTCCCGAGTGCTGATAGTGTTCACACCAGTCCACACGAACCGAACTAAGGGGGTAAACGCACCGGAGTTCGGAACAAACGCTCCAAACCAATTCATAATGAGTGTGACATAAGGTAATCCAGTAACACTTGACATCAATCTTAAACATGTGTAGTAACTTTGTGACTACTATCTTCAACATTCAGTTCTAGATACAGCCCTGCCATTAGTTGAAGGCAGCCGATCCAATAGTTTCAGAAAAGTAGTCACTTCCTGATATCTGTATTCAAATAGCTTTTAAAAGTAATCACTTTCTGAGATCTGTATTAAAATATATTTTTTAAGTAGTTATTTTTTGTGATCTGTATTCATGTACCATCTATATCCGGGTTGCATCCGGTTTACACAGCCCAACTTCATGTGTGCACTGAGTGAGCAGCGCGAGCAGTGACATCATCACTTCCTCCAAAAACATGGCACACGTTGGATGAATATAAGATGTTAATATTTTCGGCTGTGAGTGATGAAAGAAAATCGGCCTCAGCGACAATTATTTAAATAATTCAATGGATGTTCTGTGCACAAAGGTGATGACTAAAGTGTCTTATTACGACTTTTCAAATCTGACTTCTCTATGTGGCCGTCTATGGGAATCGTCTTTCTGGGCCGGACATCAGTTAAACTGCAGTACCAAAGCAAGACTGTAGGAGCAGTGGAAACCATTCCTCGAGACTGGAACCCTGGCTCCTTGATCAGAAGGAGCTGCTGTGTTCTAATGGACTACAGGAGTAGTCTACAGTTGCTGTTTTTCTTTTATTTTGTGATAAATTTTATTATTAAATTCATTTCACATTTTACAGAAGGAGAATGGGAATAAAGCAGCGGTGGAATATAGCTGTTTCTTTCCTACATCCTTCAATAACACATTATCAGTTGCAGTTGTTGTATGTCTGCACCTGCTTTCTTATGGCCTCCCGTGCATCCGTGGCGTTCTTCTCCAGCTCTCCTAGCTCGGTCTGCTGCTCCTGCATTCTCTGCTCATTATTACGGAACTTCCTCTCAAGCTCTGAAATAGAACAGCAGAGAACTAATTATAGGAAGACAACAATCCAGGGACATTATTTGAAAAGCTGAGTCCCAAATGGCGCCCTATTCCCTATATAATGCACTGCTTTGTAGCAGAGCCCTACGGGCCCTCGTCAAAACTGTTGTTCTATGTAGAGAACTTCCAGTTCACACTTACTAGCATATCTACATACAAAACCAAAGACACCATAATGATATCCTTTGGCAATGGAATACTTTACAGCCATGACTTCACTTTATGGTTCCATACGGCTCTATGTTGGCTACGTATTGTATCTCATATGTCAGGTTTCAGAGGGCAGTACAGTACATACTCCGTAGGGTTTCTATGCCCTTGTCGGCCTTAGTGAGAAGGTCTTCAGCCTCCTTCTTGATCTCCTTGGCCCTCTGGTTGACACTCCCCAGGTCCCCAGAGGCCCCACCCAGAGAGTCCACCTTCATCTGCAGATCCTTGTACAGATCCTCTGTCTCATTCAGCTTCTGGATCACAGCAGAGAGACACACACAGCATCACATCAAGAATCACACACACAGCAACACATCAAGAACCACACACACAGCTACACATCAAGAACCACACACACACACACAACTACACATAAACAACAAGACACACAACTACACATCAACAACCAGACACACAACTACACATCAACAACCAGAGACACAACTACACATCAACAACCAGACACACAACTACACATCAACAACCAGACACACCTGCTCCAGTCCCAATGCTGCATCAGTGGATTTTTTGGCCTGGTTCTTGACATCTTGGGCCATCTGCCTGTTCTGATCTGTCTTGTTCTGTAGCGCCTCCACCCCCATGGACAGGTTGGCCAGTCGCATCATAGCACCCATCTGCTTGGTCTCCAGATCCTGAAGGTTCTCTAACGACTGAGAAGTGGGAAATGCACACAAAAACAAACACACACACACACACAAACACACACACACACACACATTATCTTGGAGAAAGAACTGGCCTTAATGGCCATAAATTGTTTTAATCTCCACCCGGCACAGCCAGAAGAGGACTGGCCACCCCTCAGAGCCTGGTTCCTCTCTAGGTTTCTTCCTAGGTTTTGCCTTTCTAGGGAGTTTTTCCTAGCCACCGTGCTTCTACATCTGCATTGCTTGCTGTTTGGGGTTTTAGGCTGGGTTTCTGTATAGCACTTTGTGACATCGGCTGATGTAAAAAGCGCTTTATAAATAAATTTTGATTGATTGATTGATTGATTTGATTGAAAAAGAAGGTACATATCAAACTGAGAAATACACACAGAAAAAAATACATACATACATACACACACACACACACACACATACACACACACCAATACACAAACACATGTACATACATACATACACACAGACACACACGCACGCACGCACACGCACACACACATACCCCCCCACACACACATACACACATACAGTAAATACATCCATACGCACGCACGCACGCACACACACACACACACACACACACACACACACACACATACATACATTCATAGACAAACACACACACAGACACACACATGCATACATACATTCAAACACACATACACACATATACACACACACACTGCGGTGTGGCTGTGGAGAGTAGTGTACAGTACCGTTGCGGTGGCGTTCTTGGTGCTGCTCAGGTTGTCCAGGGCTTTAGTTGCTTTCTGAACGGCCTTCTCAGACACATCCAAGGCCTGCTTAGTCGTGTTGGCTGCGTCCTTCACTCCTTCTGCCAGTGTCCTACAAACACGTACAGGGCAAGTGGAAAATGTGTATGTGTGTGTGAAACAACAACTGTTAGTGAGGGGAACACGGTCATGTGTACTATACTCCTGTAGTCCATTAGAACACAGCCAGGGTTCCAGTCTCGAGGAACGGTTTCCACTGCTCCTACAGTCTTGCTTTGATACTGCAGTTTAACTGACGTCTGGCCCAGAAAGACAATTCCCATAGACGGCCACACAGTCAAATTTGAAAAGTCCTAATAAGACCCTACTTGTTGCTCTGCTTCGAAAACATATACTGAAAGGCTATGACCACAGAGTTTCTAAACCCAGAGGCACAACATCGCAAGACTTCTGGGAACGCTTGCGAAACAGACCAAACACAACTTTATATCAAAGGAGTGCCTTTGATTTGATGGTCTACAAATGCACAGTTCGGCGCGGACGACCGTTAGACGTGTTTCTACGCATGAGCTTAGCTACACTGAACAAAAATATAAATGCAACATGTAAAGTACTGGTCCCATGTTTCATGAGCTGAAATAAAAGATTGCAGAAATGTTCCATATGCACATAAAGTTAGTTTCTCGTAAATGTTTTGCATAAATTTGTTTACATCCTTAGTGAGCATTTTATCCTTTGTCGAGATAATCCATCCACCTGACAGGTGTGGCATATCAAGAAGCTGATTTAACAGCATGACCATAACACTGTTGCACCTTGTGCTGGGGACAATAACAGACTGAGGAGTATTTCTGTCTAATAAGGCCCTTTTGTCTTAAAAAAACAAATTCTGATTGGCTGGGCCTGGCTCCCCAGTGGGTGGGGTTGGCTCCCTGCCCAGTCATGTGAACTCCATAGATTATGGCCTAATAAATGTATTTCAATTGACTGATTTCCTTATATGAACTGTAACTCAGCAAAATCTTAGAAATGGTAACATTTTGCGTTTATATTTTTGTTCATTATAGTTAATGTCGCTCTGATATCGCTGATCTGGTATTCCTGGCGCCAGGTTTGGTAATTTACCTGTTTTATATTAGCTTGCCTGCACTGAGGTGGGAGGGGTGGAAATATTTGAGGCGTGTCCTTAAAAACGTGCGCCAATGTGCCAATTTCAAGCAGTGCTACTGGTGATATTTAAGACCCACCAAAAGCTGTTTTTAGAGGTAACGGAATTGGTTATGGCATCGATTTTGCCAGCGGAGGCACACAGACAAGCCAAATCAGTAACCTATAACCAACGTTTAACAAAAATATGGAGACCGGGACAGATTACACCAGTAAAACAGTCAACAGACATTCACGTTTTTTCTTTATATTGTAAATTTTTTCTGTCCATGCAGCTTCTGTGAAACGTTTAGACTCATTAGGCCTATGTGTAATGCCCATTAAATGAAAGGTATCAGTGACTGTAGGAAGTCTATTTAACATCAAGTTATTACAATAGACTGCTTATTGTTTTACATCTATCTAACACTTTCATCTGTTGGACCTAACTGTCCAATCACTGTCCTTGGTACTGAATCCACTTGTACATTAAGCTATTTGTCTGTTGGTTTGTTTACCTTTCCCATATTTAGAAATATTGTTTAATTTGATTAAAAACCAAACTTATTTGAAAGATTCACCATCCATGGGATTATGTTGAGAACGTATATGGCTCGAATGCAAGTGCAAATATGATCTGTAAGATGGTTCAATTAAGCTTAAAGCATTATATTTGGGAGCAGTATAACGTTGTGGGCATTCCCCCTTTCTCTTTATACTGGATCTTTATCAAGCTCCTGTGAAAAGTTTGGATGTGCATAAAACCCTCCATAGTCTAAGTTGTGTAAAACCCTCCATAGTCTAAGTTGCCTTGTCTGTATTACATGGCCATGGGGAGCAATGATGGTGCCTGTAACTGTATTTAGACACAGCCTACTTCAATGATGGTGCCTGTAACTGTATTTAGACACAGCCTACTTCAATGATGGTGCCTGTAACTGTATTTAGACACAGCCTACTTCAATGATGGTGCCTGTAACTGTATTTAGACACAGCCTACTTCAATGATGGTACCTGTAACTGTATTTAGACACAGTCTACTTCAATGATGGTGCCTGTAACTGTATTTAGACACAGCCCACTTCAATGATGGTGCCAGTAACTGTATTTAGACACAGTCTACTTCAATGATGGTGCCTGTAACTGTATTTAGACACAGTCTACTTCAATGATGGTGCCTGTAACTGTATTTAGACACAGCCTACTTCAATGATGGTGCCTGTAACTGTATTTAGACACAGCCTACTTCAATGATGGTACCTGTAACTGTATTTAGACACAGCCTACTTCAATTATGGTGCCTGTAACTGTATTTAGACACAGCCTACTTCAAATATGGGGCAGGCTATTTAACAAACTAGGCTATATGTTATTATTAGTTATTATAATTTTTTATTTTACCAGGCAAGTCAGTTAAGAACAAATTCTTATTTACAATGATGGCCTACCCCGGCCTCCCCTAACCCGGACAACGCTGGGCCAAATGTGCGCCGGCCTATGTGACTGCCGATCACGGCCGGTTGTGATACAGCCCGGGATCAAACCAGGGTCTAGAGTAACACCTCTAGCACTGAGATGCAGTGCCTTAGACCACTGCGCCACTCGGGAGTTGAAATATAATGGACTAACATTTAAATTGGAGTTGATGACAAGGCAATACATAAAATACCTAAATATACAACTTGAAGCAACCACATATTTAGCCATGGAGAACTATTGATTGGCCAGTCATGGACGAAGCATTAACCACACCCACAACTTGTTTACTCATCAAAACCCAGCCCTTTCGCACCACCGCCAGCTACTGTGCCCATAATTCCGGTTGTGAAAATTTCAGAGACACCCCAGAACCTATACTGCTACCACCTGCGCTAAGATTTACTATTGTGTTAGGTTTGTTAAAATATAGCCCCATATGTCTAACTCTAATATGCCTCTTGTTGTCTCTTTCTGCCTCTGTCTTACTTGGCATCCTTAGCCTGGTTGAGCAGCTCCTTGGCCTGGTGAAGTTGCTGTGAGGTGTAGTTGAAGACGCCCTGTACATCTGTCAGGTTGCTGATGTTCTCTTTGATCTGCTGGACCACAGTGTCCAGGGCGGTTCTGTTCACAGGCAGAGATATATCCAGCACCTGCTGAGCCACCTTCTCTATGCTCTCTGGGTCAGCACCCTCCTCTGTATACAACACACAGTGGAGAAGAACAATGATCAAATTAATATCATAAGAAGTGTCCAAAGAGAGAGATCAATATATTTTTTTTATGAGACGTTTTCTGGAAGGTTAATGTAATTAACAAACCAGTCAGAAAATCTTTGATCTTCTCAATGAATTCCTTGAGTTTCTTATTAGCGTTTTCAAAGAAGTCCTTATTCTTCTTGGCTTTGTCCAAGGTGTTCATGGCCTGACTCTTAACGTCCTGGGTCAGCATAGCAATGTCATGGAGCTGGGATCATAACACAGGGGATTACTGGAAAATAAACACTGTATACATAACATGCTGTGCTTAGACTCACAAAAACACTGAAAAACATATAATACAACCCCTTTTAGGTAACTTCAACTGCAGGTTTTGCTCCGTGATTCAGCTTATATTGAGGTGCATGCATGCAGGGGTATAGTTATTACATATAAGAGAGTGAGGCAGAAGTACCTTCTTCGCCATGCCCTGGAGATCTTCACTGGCAGCAGTTAGCTTGTCTGTGACATCATTGGCGTGTGTCAGTCCCTTTATGGAGGCGCTCACAGTCCCCTTACACCCGTCCCCTCCACACACCCGCTGACCGCCATCGTCACAACAACCAGCACCCCCACACGGGCTGCCGTGACATGTGCCATTGGAGCTGGTGTTGGAATGGCAACCACATACCTGGATGAAAAACACACAGAACAGGTAGGGTCAGAGTCCGACACAGACAGAGGGCTATGGGTCACACATTCAGAGCAGGGATGGTGTAACAGTTATTACAAGTGAAATCAACACATCATGACAGGTATGTCTGACAGTTAGCTCTATGTGTCAGACAGGGATGACTATCCTGCTAATAAAACGTTTAATAAAACCAGCCTTTACAACACAACACAGCCAAGATGATTGTTTCTGCTGCCTGTCAGCCATCAGCACTATCTATAATACTCAGACCCAAAACAAGCTTCCCTTTAGAATACAGAAAATACCCCACTATATTGTCTCCTACATGCCCCCTCTATACCCCACTATATTGTCTCCTACATGCCCCCTCTATACTCCACTATATTGTCTCCTACATGCCCCCTCTATACTCCACTATATTGTCTCCTACATGCCCCCTCTATACTCCACTATATTGTCTCCTACATGCCCCCTCTATACTCGACTATATTGTCTCCTACACTCCCCCTCTATACTCCACTATATTGTCTCCTACATGCCCCCTCTATACTCCACTATATTGTCTCCTACATACCCCACTATATTGTCTCCTACATACCCCACTATATTGTCTCCTACATGCCCCCTCTATACTCCACTATATTGTCTCCTACATACCCCACTATATTGTCTCCTACATGTCCCCTCTATACCCCACTATATTGTCTCCTACACTCCCCCTCTATACCCCACTATATTGTCTCCTACATGCCCCCTCTATACCCCACTATATTGTCTCCTACATGCCCCCTCTATACTCCACTATATTGTCTCCTACATGCCCCCTCTATACTCCACTATATTGTCTCCTACATGCCCCCTCTATACTCCACTATATTGTCTCCTACATGCCCCCTCTATACCCCACTATATTGTCTCCTACATACCCCCTCTATACTCCACTATATTGTCTCCTACATGCCCCCTCTATACTCCACTATATTGTCTCCTACATACCCCCTCTATACTCCACAATATTGTCTCCTACATGCCCCCTCTATACTCCACTATATTGTCTCCTACATGCCCCCTCTATACTCCACTATATTGTCTCCTAAATACCCCACTATATTGTCTCCTACATGCCCCCTCCATACTCCACTATATTGTCTCCTACATGCCCCCTCTATACCCCACTATATTGTCTCCTACATACCCCCTCTATACTCCACTATATTGTCTCCTACATGCCCCCTCTATACTCCACTATATTGTCTCCTAAATACCCCACTATATTGTCTCCTACATGCCCCCTCTATACTCCACTATATTGTCTCCTACATGCCCCCTCTATACTCCACTATATTGTCTCCTAAATACCCCACTATATTGTCTCCTACATGCCCCCTCCATACTCCACTATATTGTCTCCTACATGCCCCCTCTATACTCCACTATATTGTCTCCTACATGCCCCCTCTATACTCCACTATATTGTCTCCTAAATACCCCACTATATTGTCTCCTACATGCCCCCTCCATACTCCACTATATTGTCTCCTACATGCCCCCTCTATACTCCACTATATTGTCTCCTACATACCCCCTCTATACTCCACTATATTGTCTCCTACATGCCCCCTCTATACTCCACTATATTGTCTCCTAAATACCCCACTATATTGTCTCCTACATGCCCCCTCCATACTCCACTATATTGTCTCCTACATGCCCCCTCTATACTCCACTATATTGTCTCCTACATACCCCCTCTATACCCCACTATATTGTCTCCTACATGCCCCCTCTATACCCCACTATATTGTCTCCTACATGCCCCCTCTATACTCCACTATATTGTCTCCTACATGCCCCCTCTATACTCCACTATATTGTCTCCTACATGCCCCCTCTATACTCCACTATATTGTCTCCTACACTCCCCCTCTATACTCCACTATATTGTCTCCTACATGCCCCCTCTATACTCCACTATATTGTCTCCTACATGCCCCCTCTATACTCCACTATATTGTCTCCTACATGCCCCCTCTATACTCCACTATATTGTCTCCTACATGCCCCCTCTATACTCCACTATATTGTCTCCTAAATACCCCACTATATTGTCTCCTACATGCCCCCTCCATACTCCACTATATTGTCTCCTACATGCCCCCTCTATACCCCACTATATTGTCTCCTACATACCCCCTCTATACTCCACTATATTGTCTCCTACATACCCCCTCTATACTCCACTATATTGTCTCCTACATGCCCCCTCTATACCCCACTATATTGTCTCCTACATACCCCCTCTATACTCCACTATATTGTCTCCTACATACCCCCTCTATACTCCACTATATTGTCTCCTACATGCCCCCTCTATACCCCACTATATTGTCTCCTACATACCCCCTCTATACTCCACTATATTGTCTCCTACATACCCCCTCTATACCCCACTATATTGTCTCCTACATGCCCCCTCTATACTCCACTATATTGTCTCCTACATGCCCCCTCTATACTCCACTATATTGTCTCCTACACGCCCCCTCTATACTCCACTATATTGTCTCCTACATACCCCCTCTATACTCCACTATATTGTCTCCTACATACCCCACTATATTGTCTCCTACATGCCCCCTCCATACTCCACTATATTGTCTCCTACATACCCCCTCTATACTCCACTATATTGTCTCCTACATGCCCCACTATATTGTCTCCTACATACCCCCTCTATACTCCACTATATTGTCTCCTACATACCCCACTATATTGTCTCCTACATGCCCCCTCCATACTCCACTATATTGTCTCCTACATGTCCCCTCTATACTCCACTATATTGTCTCCTACATGCCCCCTCTATACCCCACTATATTGTCTCCTACATGCCCCCTCTATACCCCACTATATTGTCTCCTACATGCCCCCTCTATACTCCACTATATTGTCTCCTACATGCCCCCTCTATACCCCACTATATTGTCTCCTACATGCCCCCTCTATACTCCACTATATTGTCTCCTACATGCCCCCTCTATACTCCACTATATTGTCTCCTACATGCCCCCTCTATACCTTGTGGCTCAGGTGGTGGACTTTCTTGTCTACGTCCTGGGCTTTGTCCTGTAGCTCTGACAGTGATTTCTTCTGGGCTGCCACCGTGCGCAGGAACTTATCCCGTCTCTTGTTCAGAATGTCCTCAGTGTGCTCGCGTGTGGCTTTAGACTCCTCCACGGGGCTGAAGGGACCGGACACTAAGGCGGTACACTTCTGTAGAGCCTCCTGGGATCCACGGTAGTACTTCTTCACATTGTCAAACTGATCTGGGATGGAGAGGAGGACCAGGGCAAAACAAATCAGTAGAGGCTGTATCTGTCTATGTGTGTATCTGTCTATGTGTGTATCTGTCTATGTGTGTATCTGTCTATGTGTGTATCTGTCTATGTGTGTATACCTATACCTATACACTCCATCTTACTGTACATGTTTGTGTTTTGGGGTCATGGGGGAGGTGCTACCTTGGAATCCAGAGCGGAGGTTGTTCCTCAGTTCTTGGTGGCGGTGCACCAGGGTGGTGTTAAGGTCCCTGAGTTCTCTTTCCATCTGGGTCAGGTTCCTCCTCAGTACCTCGTCCTGCACCGCTTTCCCATTCAGCTCCCGGGCAACACCCATCAGACGGCCGTCAGTCAGAGCTATCTCCGCCCTGGATACACCACAGAGACGCATGAGAGTCTCTGAGCACAATTCTCAGTGTGTGTTGTCATTTCACACACTATCCTATTCCCTGTGTATACTTGTTTTGTGACTGGGTTTCAATAAGCACAGTTTAGCTGCTCAGTTGATAGAGCATGGTGCTTGCAACACCAGGATAGTGGGTTCAATTCCCGGGACCACCCATATGTACAAAATGTATGTATGCTTAAAAGTGTCTGCTAAATGTCATATATTGTTATGATATACAGTATTAGGTTAATGGACACTCTAGCTCCACCTACAGTACAGAGGAGTATGATGCTGTTACCTCAGGTCATCAATGGACTGGCCAATCAGCTGGTGTAGTCTGTCCCAGTCTCCATCTTGGATCAGATCCTGTACCTGGGCCAGTTTATTCTCCAGCTTGTAGATGTGTTTGTCTCCCACGCCGGGAGTCTCTCCGCTCTCCAAGATCGTCTGGATGTCGTGACGGATGTGGTCCAGGTCCCGGCGGATCATACACAACGCGTCATCCCACAGCTCGAAGCAGGGGTGGCACCGGACACACTTAGGGAAGGCCCCAGTGAAGCCCCGGGCACACTCGTCACACCGCCGTCCCGCCGTCCCCTCCTTGCACTCACACGCCCCCGTCACATGGTCACACTGAGCCGTCTCAGAGCCCAGCAGGTGACACTTACACTCTGATGGAAGATGGAGAGGAGGAGATGGGGGAGAGAGTTGGAGAGGAGGAGATGGGGGAGAGATGGAGAGGAGGAGATGGGGGAGAGATGGAGAGGAGGAGATGATGGAGAGGGGGAGATGGGGGAGAGAGATGGAGAGGAGGAGATGGGGGAGAGAGAAGGAGAGGGGGAGAGAGATGGAGAGGAGGAGATGGGGGAGAGAGATGGTGAGGAGGAGATGGGGAGAGAGATGCACATGAAGATATATATATACAGTGGGGAGAACAAGTATTTGATACACTGCCGATTTTGCAGGTTTTCCTACTTACAAAGCATGTAGAGGTCTGTAATTTTTATCGTAGGTACACTTCAACTGTGAGAGACGGAATCTAAAACAAAAATCCAGAAAATCACATTGAATGATTTTTAAATAATTAATTTGCATTTTATTGCATGACATAAGTATTTGATCACCTACCAACCAGTAAGAATTCCGGCTCTCACAGACCTGTTAGTTTTTCTTTAAGAAGCCCTCCTGTTCTCCACTTATTACCTGTATTAACTGCACCTGAACTCGTTACCTGTACTCGTTACCTGTATAAAAGACACCTGTCCACACACTCAATCAAACAGGCTCCAACCTCTCCACAATGGCCAAGACCATAGAGCTGTGTAAGGACATCAGGGATACAATTATAGACCTGCACAAGGCTGGGATGGGCTACAGGACAATAGGCAAGCAGCTTGGTGAGAAGGCAACAACTGCTGGTGCAATTATCCCTCGGTCTGGGGCACCATGCAAGATCTCACCTCGTGGGGCATCAATGATCATGAGGAAGGTGAGGGATCAGCCCAGAACTACATGGCAGGACCTGGTCAATGACCTGAAGAGAGCTGGGACCACAGTCTCAAAGAAAACCATTAGTAACACACTACGCCGTCATGGATTAAAATCCTGCAGCGCACGCAAGGGCCCCATGCTCAAGCCAGCGCATGTCCAGGCCCGTCTGAAGTTTGCCAATGACCATCTGGATGATCCAGAGGAGGAATGGGAGAAGCTCATGTGGTCTGATGAGACAAAAATAGAGCTTTTTGGTCTAAACTCCACTCGCCGTGTTTGGAGGAAGAAGAAGGATGAGTACAACCCCAAGAACACCATCCCAACCGTGAAGCATGGAGGTGGAAACATCATTCTTTGGGGATGCTTTTCTGCAAAGGGGACAGGACGACTGCACCGTATTGAGGGGAGGATGGATGGGGCCATGTATTGCGAGATCTTGGCCAACAACCTCCTTCCCTCAGTAAGAGCATTGAAGATGGGTCGTGGCTGGGTCTTCCAGCATGACAACGACCCGAAACACACAGCCAGGGCAACTAAGGAGTGGCTCCGTAAGAAGCATCTCAAGGTCCTGGAGTGGCCTAGCCAGTCTCCAGACCTGAACCCAATAGAAAATCTTTGGAGGGAGCTGAAAGTCCGTATTGCCCAGCGACAGCCCCGAAACCTGAAGGATCTGGAGAAGGTCTGTATGCAGGAGTGGGCCAAAATCCCTGCTGCAGTGTGTGCAAACCTGGTCAAGAACTACAGGAAACGTATGATCTCTGTAATTGCAAACAAAGGTTTCTGTACCAAATATTAAGTTCTGCTTTTCTGATGTATCAAATACTTATGTCATGCAATAAAATGCAAATTAATTACTTAAAAATCATACAATGTGATTTTCTGGATTTTTGTTTTAGATTCCGTCACTTACAGTTGAAGAGTACCTATGATAAAAATGACAGACTTCTACATGCTTTGTAAGTGGGAAAACCTGCAAAATCGGTAGTGTATCAAATACTTGTTCTCCCCACTGTATATAGTGGATGTGAATGTGACAATAATACAGTATAGTAATACATTTTTAATATAGAAGCTCATTGAACTGTGAATTACCTTCACACTGCACTTGTGGGTCTCCCCAATGGAACTCCTCACACTCAGTGCACTGCCTTCCCCCAAAGCCTTGCCGACAGTTACACTGTCCACTGAACTACAGACAGACAGATAGATAGAGAGAGGGAGATGAATCATCATAGCTATTAAACTGGTAAAGTAGAATACAGTAAACCAAAGTATGTACAGCTGCCTTTCACAACATTGAGGACTACCATGTTGCAATGGGATCCCATGGCGTGCTGAGGGTGGCAGCCACACTGCTCACACCCTCTGTCTATGCCGTAGTTCCAGTGGTCGGGGGCACACTGGTCACAGTTGTGCCCGACCACATTGTCCCGACACGGGCATGCTCCTGTCTGTCTGTCACAGTGGCAATGGCCATCGCTGCAGTAGGACTGTTGTGTACCTGCTGTTACACATGTACACCCTGTAGATGGAATAAGAGGAACATGTCAGACACAATACAGCACACACCAACACCAAGAGCAGAGATAGACAAGAATGTCATGCTATATAATTGAGCCAATGTGCAACGTGACAAATATCATCACAAATGCTAATTGTTTGTCTCCAGCTGGCATGACCAGTCCCTTACACCACTTACAGAGACAGAACTCATTAGAGTTTCAGCCGTCCACTATCATGTATCAACTCACGTCTGCAGTCCTGAGCCAGGGCGTTGCCGTAGTAACCATGTTTACAGTCAGAGCAGGAGGGGCCATCCGTGTTGTATAGGCAGCTCAGGCATTGGCCGGTCCTGGGATCACATGACTCGGGGTCCTGGGTGTCAATGTTGCCACTGCACTGGCACGGGCGGCACTGCCCACCTGGATGCTCGGGGTTGCCATAATAACCAGGGGCACACCGATCACAGCGAGGCCCTAGGTTGGGGGAAAGAGAGAGAAGAAAGGGCTCAGGCTTAGGCTGAAAAGTGAAATGCCAATAAACTAGGATTTCCTTTTTAGTGAGCTAAACTGTATCATTGGGACTATACCTGAGTAGCCCTGTTTACAATTGCAGAGGATTTGATTGGATGAGCTGTCAGCATGACAGGAGTCTCCGTTGGAGTGTCCGCTTCCTGGGTGACCAGGACAGGGACAATGTCGACAATGATCCCCAGACCCCAGCACTGGGTTTCCAAAGAACCCATTCACACACCTGGGCAGAGAGAGAAATAACATATTTAATATGTTTCATTATGGTAGCCTGTCGATCACAATATTATCTGTTGGACTATTACCGATCACTACCTGATCCAATTACAAATCCCTGTATATTGCCCTGCCCACCTTTCACAGAGCTGCCCATCAGTGTAGTCCCTGCAGGCCTGGCACTCCCCTGTCTGTGGGTTGCAGTCATCAGCGTGCCCATTACACTGGCATGGCCTGCAGCTGGGGAAGCCCCACTGGCCAGGCTGGCAGTCTGAGCACTGGCGCCCGCTGGCCCCCTGTCTGCACGGGCACTGCCCCGTCACCGGGTCACACTGGTGTCCCAGAGAGCCCTGGGAGTGGCAGTCACAGGCTGGGGAGGGAGGAGGA
>CM042399.1:33835901-33850901 GCA_023634145.1 Thymallus thymallus
CTACATTCTACAGCCTACATTCTACAGCCTACATTCTACAGCCTACATTCTACATTCTACAGCCTACAGCCTACATTCTACAGCCTACATTCTACAGCCTACATTCTACAGCCTACAGCCTACATTCTACAGACTACAGCCTACATTCTACAGACTACAGCCTACATTCTACAGCCTACATTCTACAGCCTACATTCTACATTCTACAGACTACAGCCTACATTCTACAGCCTACAGCCTACAGCCTACATTCTACAGACTACAGCCTACATTCTACAGCCAACATTCTACATTCTACAGCCTACATTCTACATTCTACAGCCTACAGCATACAGCCTACATTCTACAGCTTTCATTCTACAGCCAACATTCTACATTCTACAGCCTACATTCTACATTCTACAGCCTACAGCATACAGCCTACATTCTACAGCCTACAGCATACAGCCTACAGCCTACATCCTACAGCCTATAGCCTACATTCTACAGCCTACAGCCTACGGTCGGATAGTATATTAGTGAAAGGTGCTTACTCAGACACATTTTTTAAAGCACAAGAGATAACAGAAACACCTCTCATTTCCTAAACTATCAGCAGAGAAAGACTAAACATCTTCCAAGGATTCTACATTCATCATTGTAGCAGGTGGGAGCTGTGATCAGCAAACACTGGTATGCTTGTAAGGACTAAATTCACACTAGACTATACTCAAATGTCATCTACAGTATGAACGGTGCTCTAGTGGACAGCTTCCCTGTTTGTACTGTGTATGCTCACCGGAAGGTTGTGGTCCCTAGGGGAGTGGCCAACGGCATCCTCTGCCTCATATTTGTAGTAGTCCAGAGGGGCACAGAAGTACCCAGGCTGCACGTCAGAACACTGTCGACCAATCAGGTTCCTCCGACAGTCACACTGGCCATTTTCAACCATACACCTGCATAAACACAGACACACACACAGACGTCATAGTCTCGCTCATTTACAACTCACGAGTCAACAAACAATGTAGACATGTGCAGTATGATAATTTGATTTAATGATAATTTGATTTAATGTAACACCTAATAATAAAGAACAGTTTCCTGTTCAGTGCTGTCAATCAAACTCACACACAAGAGATGTACATACACTAGCACAACATTGAACAAAACTATAGACACATACAGTACAACAATTACTAAATAATAACTAAAAAACAGCTGCCCTAAAGACTATTACACTCTTCTATGATATTTACAGCGACCAAGTGTTTAAATTCCACCAAGTGTATGTATGAAGCAATTGTCCTGCAACGTCAGGCTTACCTGTTTACGTAGGCTCCACCAAAGTCACAGTCACATGCTCTACAGCCTGCGAGGTCATTACTGAGACCCCAGTACTCTGGCTAAAGGGGAGGGGACACACACAACATCATGACCACAGCCTCAGAACTTCAATACAATCATTGCAAGATGAGGCATCAGAAAGGAACAGTGTATAACATAGAACAAACAGTGAGAAGGTCTACAAAGAACACAGGGTCAGTCTTACCAGACACTGGTTGCAGTAGCGGCCTGTGGTATGTCTCTTACAGGAGCAGTCCCCACTGATCTGATCACATGGTGCTCCCAGCGTTATGATCCCACGATGGTCACAGTTACACGCTGAGGGTAACAAACACACACACACACATGTTACACTGTCTGCTGTAACACACACACACACACACACACACATTACACTGTCTGCTGTAACACACACACACACACACACACACATACACACACACACACATGTTACACTGTCTGCTGTAACACACACACACACGTTACACTGTCTGCTGTAACACACACACACACACACACACACACATGTTACACTGTCTGCTGTAACACACACACACACACACACACACACATACACACACACACACACACGTTACACTGTCTGCTGTAACACACACACACACACACACACACACACACACACGTTACACTGTCTGCTGTAACACACACACACACACACACACACACGTTACACTGTCTGCTGTAACACACACACACACACACACACACACACACACACACACACACACACACACACACACACACACACACACACACACACACACACACATGTTACACTGTCTGCTGTAACACACACACACACACACACACACACACACACACACACACACACACACACACACACACAAACATGTTACACTGTCTGCTGTAACACACACACACACACACACACACATGTTACACTGTCTGCTGCAACAAAATGTGTTATATTTCCTCGCTGTCAAAATGTAAAAATAAATTCCTCTATCCACTGTCTAGCTTTCGTTTAGGTGATTATTAGTGAACTGGATACAGTCAATATATTGTATGAATGAAGGTCCATTAGAATTTCTACACAGTTTCAGTTTGGTTTTAGTAATTTTGAAGTATATTGATCCCCCAAAAAAATTCTACATAAAAAAACACACATACAATCGCACACACACACACACACACACACACACACACACACACACACACACACACACACACACACACACACACACACACACACACACACACACACCACACACACACACACACACACACAGACACACACAGACAGACAGAGACACACACACACACACACACACACACACACACACACACACACATACACACACAGACAGAGACACACACACAGACACAAACAGACACACAAAGACAGAGACACACACACACAAACACACACAGACAGAGACACACACACACACACACACACACACACACAGACACACACAGACAGAGACACACACAGACACACACTTACGTTGGCAGCCCTGTGGGTTGTTCTGGCTCAGACCGTAGTATCCCTCCTTGCAGTAGTCACAGCGGGTGCCCTTCACGTTCAGCTTACAGCGGCACTGCCCGGCGATCATACTCACGTCCTGATCTGTGTGGCTGTCGCACACACCTCCCTCCATGGAACCCACAGGATCACAGTCACACACTGGAAACAGAGAGATAAAGAGACAGAGAGAGAGATAAAGAGACAGAGAGAGAGATAAAGAGACAGAGAGAGAGAGATAAAGAGACAGAGAGAGAGAGATAAAGAGACAGAGAGAGAGAGATAAAGAGACAGAGAGAGAGATAAAGAGACAGAGAGAGAGATAAAGAGACAGAGAGAGAATATAATGTATAACCAACAACACATAGAAATATGCAGACAGCAGAATACTGTATAACCAACAACACATGGAAGTATGCAGACAGCAGAATACTAGACTGATGTCTTTTATTCCAGACCCCCTCTGCTCACCAGTACAGACTCCTGGGTCTCTGATGTCCCTGCTGGGGTCCAGGTAGTAGAAGGGTTTACACATCTCACAGGTGCGTCCCATGGTGTTGTGGAGACAGTCATCACAGACACCACCGCTGGCATTGCCCGTGGCCAGGTACACCGCCATGTCAAAGTGACACTGGTTGGAGTGGCCGTTACAGTTGCATTCTGGTTAAAGAAGCAAAAAATCACAAGCATCAGAAATGGTCCTGCCTGTTGTTTCTGCAGCTGTGTGTGTTTGTGTCAATTCTACATGTGGTTGGAGTTTACATCAACAGATTCCTCCCACTACATGTGGTTGGAGTTTACATCAACAGATTCCTCCCACTACATGTGGTTGGAGTTTACATCAACAGATTCCTTTCACCTCATGTGAGTGTGCAATGTTTTACTACTACAGGTGAGTAAAGTGTTGTCTCACCTTTGCATGTGTGAGGGTTGTCGGCCTCGGCTGGCCTCCAGGGCAGGTCATTGTGGAAGTCTCTGCAGTGCTCACAGTTCAACCCCTCAGTGTTGTGTTCACAAACACATCGCCCATGGATCTGACCAATCACAGCACAGAAAAAAAACATGACAGTTATCATTGTCTCTTGGACAATTTGTTCACAGTCATCTTCATATTCAATGATCAAGGGTTCCCACACAGGGACATATGACATGAACCAAGGTGTAAAAAGAGTTGACTGGACATGAGCTACCTATGCCTCTGTCCCACCCACCCTGCCATTGTCCCTGGCATCCACCCCTGGCACGGGGGCACACTCGGAGGCGTGTCCATAGCAGAAGCAGCTACCCCTCACCACCAGCTCATACAGGGAGTAATAGTACTTCTGCAGAACGTTGGAGCGCCGGTCCAGCAGGTTATCTCCCAAGGTGTGCAGCTTGGCAAAGTTGATCCGTAGGTTGGTGATCCGCAGCAGCTCTATAGAATATAAGGTGTTTACATAAATTTGTCATTATGTGAATTAATGTCCTACAGAATTGATAGTTTATAGGTTACTTTCAGTCGTCCTCTGACTTGTTCTCTGAATTGATCTCATTTCCCAAGTATTTGTCTCACCTTGAATCTCCAGACTGTATGGGTCTTTCACATGTATGGCAGGGTCAAGCACTTTATAAATGACCTGAAAGAGATGAAAAAGTAATTAAGAGACTAAACGAACAGTTCATGAACAGGTCGTTGTAATCATACACTCATATAAATGAGGATATCTCATAGTGGTATAGTTTCCCCCTGTGGCATCACCTCTCCTTCCGTGGAGGGCTCGATGTCAGAGTATCTTTCCTCACAGATGACATCATTGATATGGTGGAGGGCATGGCCGGGCACTCTGGGGAACGTCCTGGAGCAGTTGTAGGCAAAATAACGGTACGGTCTCCAGGAGCGACCAAAATCAGAAGAGCGCTCTATCAGCATGGCGGCAGGTCGGAATGTCTATGGGAAGGTAGTGGGAACAGTATTCAGTAACGTCTGGGACTTATTCAGAATACTGTATTCAGTAATGTCTGGGACTTATTCAGAATACAGTATTCAGTAACGTCTGGGACTTATTCAGAATAATTGATGTGGTGTTTTATTGGTAATAATATGTTTGTAAATAGTATGAATTGATGTCTCTTGAATATTACTCAACAAATTCCTAAGCAGCCATCAGAAAGCTTTCACCTTAAACTTCATGATGAGGTGAGTGAAGTGGAATTCTGCCTCCAGATTCAGTCTGATACTGACACCCTCCTCTCCTGTAGTGAATAAATCACACAGAACACAATCAGGGATTATTATTGATGACACACACACACACACACACACACATACACACACACACATACACACACACATACACACACACACACACACACACACACACACACACACACACACCGTTGACGGACTGCCACCAAGTGAGGTCCTCGTTGCTGTCCTTGAGTTGAATGACGTTCTCCACACGGTGACTGTTTTTGTGGTAGTACGGGTCATAAGGATGCTGAGAGTTACACGGAAAACATTTGTCTGATTCCTGCAGGGAGAAAGAAGCAGTAGCTATATATCATGTTTATACCACATGGACCCATTTGGAATTTGAATAGGTGTGACACAGTAACACTGACTTTGTAACAACACAACTGATTGGCTCAAACACATTAAGAAGTAAAGAAATTCCACAAATTTACTTTGAAATGCATTCCAGGTGACTACTTCATGAAGCTGGTTGAGAGAATGCCAAGAGTGTGCAAAGCTGTCATCAAGGCAAAGGGTAGTTCCTTTGAAGAATCATATACATTTTAAAACACTTTTTTGGTTACTACATGATTCCATATGTGTTATTTCATAGTTTTGATGTCTTCACTATTATTCTTCAATGTAGAAAATAGTAAAAATAAAGAAAACCCTTGAATGAGTAGCTGTGTTCAAACTTTTGACTGGTACTGTATACCGTATGCAGGCCTCAACCACTACCCTGAGAGCACTTGATTTAGTATATCATGCGTTCCTCAGGTTCATTACCAATCAAAAACGTCTAACACATCATTGTGATCTCTACATCACTGTTGGCTGGTCGTCACTGACCTTGTGTAGGCTTAAACACGGGTATACACTGATTTATAAGGCCCTACTAGGAAAAATGCCACTTTATCTCTGTTCTTTTTTAATCAGGTCAGTAAATAAATATAGATTACGGTCCAATTCTCATTTGCTTTCAACAGTACCAAGAATTAGAACAGGTCATGGTAGGAATAGTTTAAGCTACTCAGCTCCAGGAATTCTTTAACATTGAAAAATGTGATGATCTAGTCACATTGGTGGAATTTAAACACTTGGTCGCTGTAAATATCATAGAAGAGTGTAATAGTCTTTAGGGCAGCTGTTTTTTAGTTATTATTTAGTAATTGTTGTACTGTATGTGTCTATAGTTTTGTTCAATGTTGTGCTAGTGTATGTAAGTTGTTTTGTCTGAAACGTTGTTCCTCTGCTGCTGTTGGACCTGGTCTCTCTTGAAAAATACATTTTATCTCAATGAGAAAAACCTGTATAAATAAAGGATCAATACAATAGTGTGTACAGTATCAGTATAGAGTGTACAGTATCAGTATAGAGTGTACAGTATAGTGTGTACAGTATCAGTATAGTGTGTACAGTATCAGTATAGTGTGTACAGTATCAGTATAGAGTGTACAGTATCAGTATAGAGTGTACAGTATCAGTATAGAGTGTACAGTATAGTGTGTACAGTATCAGTATAGTGTGTACAGTATCAGTATAGTGTGTACAGTATCAGTATAGAGTGTACAGTATAGTGTGTACAGTATCAGTATAGTGTGTACAGTATAGTGTGTACAGTATCAGTAGTGTGTACAGTATAGTGTCTACAGTATCAGTATAGTGTGTACAGTATCAGTATAGAGTGTACAGTATAGTGTGTACAGTATCAGTCAGTAGTGTGTACAGTATAGTGTGTACAGTATCAGTATAGTGTGTACAGTATCAGTATAGTGTGTACAGTATCAGTATAGTGTATACAGTATAGTGTGTACAGTATCAGTATAGTGTAAACAGTATCAGTATAGTGTATACAGTATAGTGTTTACTGTATCAGTATAGTGTGTACAGTATCAGTATAGTGTGTACAGTATCAGTATAGTGTGTACAGTATCAGTATAGTGTAAACAGTATCAGTATAGTGTATACAGTATAATGTGTACAGTATCAGTATAGTGTGTACAGTATCAGTATAGTGTGTACAGTATCAGTATAGTGTGTACTGTATCAGTATAGTGTTTACAGTATTAGTATAGTGTGTACAGTATAATGTGTACAGTATCAGTATAGTGTGTACAGTATCAGTATAGTGTGTACTGTATCAGTATAGTGTGTACAGTATCAGTATAGTGTGTACAGTATCAGTATAGCATGTACAGTATAGTGTGTACAGGATCAGTATAGTGTGTACAGTACCATCAGTGGCACCATCAGATTACTGTAGGAGGATGCAATAATTTACTAGGAGCTTGTAAAACTAATTGATCAGGCAATAAACAGAAAACTATGTTTTTATTATACTTTTGGGGTATTGTACTTTTTCTTCCGGGATATAGAGGTGGTGACTGTGATATACAGGGGGTGACTGTGATATACAGGTGATGACTGTGGAATGGCTCTTAGCTAGTACATGCCTCCCAAGTGGCGCAGTGGTCTAAGGCACTGTATCTCAGTGCAAGAGGTTTGAATCCAGGCTGTATCACATCCGGCCGTGATTGGGAGTCCCATAGGGTGGCGCACAATTGGCCCAGCATTGTCCGGGTTTGGCCAGGGAGGACGTCATTGTAAATAAAAATGTGTTTTTAACTGACTTGCTAGTTAAATAAAGGTTAAATTAGAAAAAAAATATATATAATGAGAACAACTACCAAAAAATCATGAGTGGAATGTAGGACTGATGATTGAGACAGGGATGTGTGGTGTGGGTCGTTGAAGTAGGGGTTTAGTGACTTGACTGATGATGGTTGCCACCTGGAGCTACGGTATGAGAGGCTATCAGTCACCATGTCCCGCCCTGCGCTAGCTAAGAGCCATTCCACAGTCACCACCTGTCAATCATGTTACCTTATACTTATTCCACATGTGCCAGGGAGGGAGGGGGTGAGGAGAGTAAGAGGATGGAGGTAGGGAGGGAGGGGGTGGGGAGAGGGAGGGAGGGAGGGAGGGAGGGAGGGAGGGAGGGAGGGAGGGAGGGAGGGAGGGAGGGAGGGGGTGGGGAGAGGGAGGGGATGGAGGTAGGGAGGGAGGGGGTGGGGAGAGGGAGGGAGGGAGGGAGGGAGGGAGGGTGTGGGGAGAGGGAGAGGAGGATGGAGGGAGGGAGGGGGTGGGGAGAGGGAGAGGATGGAGGTAGGGAGGGAGGGGGTGGGGAGAAAGATGGAGGTAGGGAGGGGGAAGGGAGAGGATGGAGGGAGGGAGGAAGGGAGGGGGTGGGGAGAGGGAGAGGATGGAGGTAGGGAGGGAGGGGGTGGGGAGAGGGAGAGAAGGATGGAGGGAGGGAGGGAGGGAGGGAGGGAGGGAGGGAGGGAGGGAGGGAGGGAGGGAGGGAGGGAGGGGGGAGAGGGAGAGGATGGAGATAGGGAGGGAGGGAGGGTGTGGGGAGAGGGAGAGGAGGATGGAGGGAGGGAGGGGGTGGGGAGAGGGAGAGGATGGAGGTAGGGAGGGAGGGGGTGGGGAGAAGGATGGAGGTAGGGAGGGAGGGAGGGAGGGGGTGGGGAGAGGGAGAGGATGGAGGTTGGAAGGGAGGGGGTGGGGAGAGTGAGAGGAGGATGGAGGTAGTGAGGGAGGGGGTGGGGAGAGGAAGGAAGGCGGGGTGCGCTGTATAACTTTGACTGACATTGAAACAGTTCAGTTTCAAGTCCAGGTGTGTGTGTGTGTGTGTGTGTGTGTGTGTGTGTGTGTGTGTGTGTGTGTGTGTGTGTGTGTGTGTGTGTGTGTGTGTGTGTGTGTGTGTGTGTGTGTGTGTGTGTGTGTGTGTGTGTGTGTGCGTGCGTGCGTCCGTATGTGCGTGTGTTCTGCGTGTGTGTGTTCTCACCTGCAGGTGACTGACTATGCAGTAGTGTTCTGGCCCATGAAGACCACAAGTGGAGGTGGCGGTCAGATTAATTGCTCGGCCAACCAGGAGGTTGCCTGTTGCCGGGTAACAGCTGCCCTCCATGCAGCCATGCGGGCTTGAGGGAAGCTGCTGTCCCCCCACACTGAGAGCTGAGGACAGGGAAGCAGAAGGAAGAGAACACAAAATACCTGATGATCAGTTACTGCATCATTCAGAGAAACATATGGATTGAATAGTTCAATAATATGCAGATTGAATAAGGAGGCATAGAGAAAGTACATACAGTTATACTTAGGTTATACACAGTTATACTTGCAGGTATCATGCTATATTTGCTGTCTGTAAGGAGAACTTAAAGGTCATAACTTAAAGGTCATGCTCTGTGACTGGAGGCAATGAGCTTGTCTTTCTACAGGAGTGGTGTCTGTATAACTAAGAGATTCAGTCAGCCCAGAGGATGAGCTCACTCTGCATACAGACACTCCAGTAAGCTCACAAACGTACGCTACACTACCAACCCGATTGGGAGATTGCAGGAAAACCATTCCATCATAGACAATTCTACAGTGGTTAGTGGGTTACTACCAGCATTGGGGAGTTAAGTATTCAATGCAAATGCGTAACAGTAACTGTATTACGTTACAGACAGCGCAGATAGAATCAGTGTCAAGTTCAACATATCATGGTATCAGATCAGGTTACATAGAACCGGTCATAATGGTATCAGATCAGGTTACATAGGACAGGCCATAACGGTATCAGATCAGGTTACATAGGACAGGCCATAATGGTATCAGATCAGGTTACATAGGACAGGTAAAATGGTATCAGATCAGGTTACATAGGACAGGTCATTATGGTGTCAGATCAGGTTACATAGGACAGGTCATAATGGTATCAGGTGACAAGGGTCAGGTTGCTTTACTGTCCTCAGGCCAGGAGTCAGACCAGGAGTCAGACCAGGAGTCAGACCAGGAGTCAGACCTGGAGTTAGGCCAGGAGTCAGACCAGGAGTCAGACCAGGAGTCAGACCAGGAGTCAGACCAGGAGTCAGACCAGGAGTCAGGCCAGGAGTCAGACCAGGAGTCAGACCAGGAGTCAGACCAGGAGTCAGACCAGGAGTCAGACCAGGAGTCAGGCCAGGAGTCAGACCAGGAGTCAGACCAGGAGTCAGACCAGGAGTCAGACCAGGAGTCAGACCAGGAGTCAGACCAGGAGTCAGACCAGGTCAGAGGTGAACATTGAAGAGAGGTAAATAAATCCCTCATTCCCTTAAGCTGAAGTTGGAGCTGGTCTCTTTGACATTCTAGTGGTTGTGCTGCTTCCGGCTCCTCACACCTGGACGCTGGCCGTAAACATAGAGACAGTGCAAGCTGGATGTTCAGAGGAGCCAGCTTGGTGTTCAGAGGGACCAGGGCCACTGCAAGCTGGGTGTTCAGAGGAGCCAGCTTGGTGTTCAGAGGGGCCAGCTTGGTGTTCAGAGAGGCCAGGGCCACTGCAAGCTGGGTGTTCAGAGGGGCCAGGGCCACTGCAAGCTGGGTGTTCAGAGGGGCCAGGGCCACTGCAAGCTGGGTGTTCAGAGGGGCTAGCTGGGTGTTCAGAGGGGCCAGTGCCACTGCAGAATGGTCCTATTATACTCTCTGTTGGGTTCTGAGTGTCACACCCTGGTGTCCCACTCACCCATGTAAATGTTCTCTCCACATCAGTGACTCTGAATAACCAAGTCATCATTGTGGTTGAGGGAGGAGGGGAGAGTGATTGAGGGAGGGGGGGAGAGTAATTGAGGGAGGGGGGGAGAGTGATTGAGGGAGGAGGGGAGAGTGATTGAGGGAGGAGGGGAGAGTGATTGAGGGAGGAGGGGAGAGTGATTGAGGGAGGGGGGAGAGTGATTGAGGGAGGAGGGGAGAGTGATTGAGGGAGGAGGGGAGAGTGATTGAGGGAGGGGGGGAGAGTGATTGAGGGAGGAGGGGAGAGTGATTGAGGGAGGGGGGAGAGTGATTGAGGGAGGAGGGGAGAGTGATTGAGGGAGGAGGGGAGAGTGATTGAAGGAGAAGAATAAAACAAGGCAGAAAGAAATTGGAGAGGCAGAACGGGACGAAAAGAAAGAGGGGAACTGATGACTTTCTACAGAGCGGGGAAATAGAAAGGCAGCTAGAGAAACATCAGAGGACCAGGGAACAGAAAACACACAGCATGTTGGGACACGACAGAGGTGGAAAGTGTGATGGATTTAAAAACATCCTGTGTTACCCATGAGAAATGAAATATTAATATTTCCCATAGACACCTAGTCATTCGGGCATGTTTAAGTGTAATTTACAATATAAGAGAACCAAGTAAACATAGGGCCACAAGACCAGCGGACGACAACATATAGAGCTCAACAGAGCTTTTCTAATTGAACACATTAAAATACGCTCCAATCCACAGACAGATTAACAAGTCTGCCTTGGCTTGCTTCACAGGCTGCTATTGTGCAAGGCTGTAAGGGAAACCATGTCCTTTTGTCCTGTACCAATAAATATACACAGATAATATACCATGACTTGGCCCCTGCTCAAGTAAAAGATGTAACTGAAGCAGATTCCCTGAATTCCAGTGAAGTAGCATTAAAGCATTAACACAAGGCAATACGCAACTGAGACCAGTAGGATACATTCAGCCACTCACACACCTGAGACCAGTAGGATACATTCAGCCACTCACACACCTGAGACCAGTAGGATACATTCAGCCACTCACACACCTGAGACCAGTAAGATACATTCAGCCACTCACACACCTGAGACCAGTAGGATACATTCAGCCACTCACACACCTGAGACCAGTAGGATACATTCAGCCACTCACACACCTGAGACCAGTAGGATACATTCAGCCACTCACACACCTGAGACCAGTAAGATACATTCAGCCACTCACACACCTGAGACCAGTAAGATACATTCAGCCACTCACACACCTGAGACCAGTAAGATACATTCAGCCACTCACACACCTGAGACCAGTAGGATACATTCAGCCACTCACACACCTGAGACCAGTAGGATACATTCAGCCACTCACACACCTGAGACCAGTAGGATACATTCAGCCACTCACACACCTGAGACCAGTAAGATACATTCAGCCACTCACACACCTGAGACCAGTAAGATACATTCAGCCACTCACACACCTGAGACCAGTAAGATACATTCAGCCACTCACACACCTGAGACCAGTAGGATACATTCAGCCACTCACACACCTGGGGGTGTGTGAGTGGCTGAATGTACCTGTCGGGGGGCGGCAGGTAGCCTAGTGGTTAGAGTGTTAGGCCTGTAACTGGAAGGTTGCAGGATTGAATCCCCGAGCTGACAAGGTAAAAATCTGTCGTTCTGCCCCTGAACAAGGCATTTAACCCACTGTTCCTAGGCCGTCATTGTAAATAAGAATTTGTTCTTAACTGACTTGCCTAGTAAAATAAAGGTTAAATAAAATAAAATAAAAGACCAGTAGGATACATTCAGCCACTCACACACCTGAGACCAGTAGGATACATTCAGCCACTCACACACCTGAGAGCAGTAGGATACATTCAGCCACTCACACACCTAAGACCAGTAGGATACATTCAGCAACTCACACACCTGAGACCAGTAGGATACATTCAGCCACTCACACACCTGAGACCAGTAGGATATATTCAGCCACTCACACCTGAGTACAGGTACAGTAAACCTGCAGGTTGAATCAAAGGCCGACCTTTGGAATATTGATCTGAACATACATCCGATCTGACTCCCTAGGCAAACATAACAGTCCCGTTAGGAGTGTTGAACAGAATGATTAGCATACAGGGGATACCTGTTACGTAGCTCACCAGAGATGAAGGACAACGATGGGGGGTAGTTGTGACCCCTAGGGCCCCTCTCTGTGACACGAGAGCTCTGACAGTGATACAGAGCCTAATGGCTTTTCTAAAATGAAATGTGTATGTTGCATGAGTGGATAATCTAGTGTATCTCAGCCCCTGTGTGGTTTAACCATGACCAGATTATGTTGGAGTTCCATCCTCTCATCAGAAGGCTGTTCTATTTTCTTCCCGATGTTGAAATGTACCTGGTTTTGGCTGGTAATTACAAGGCACCACTGCGGACCGGTGCTCTGTGTGTGTGTGTGTG
The DNA here is from genome assembly GCA_023634145.1 of Thymallus thymallus. Taxonomy (NCBI): domain Eukaryota; kingdom Metazoa; phylum Chordata; class Actinopteri; order Salmoniformes; family Salmonidae; genus Thymallus; species Thymallus thymallus. The sequence goes on from CM042399.1 coordinate 33,848,984, forward strand.
TGTGTGTGTGTGTGGGGGCGAGTTCAAGTATACTTGTGGGGACCAACTGAGGACATTTTGATAGTCCCCACAAGGTCAAATGCTATTTCTAGGGTTAGTGTTAGGGTTAGAATTAGGTTTAGGATTAGGGTTAGGAGCTAGGGTTAGGTTTAGGGTTAGGGTAAAGGTTAGGTTTTTGGGCTATGGTTATGGTTAGGGTTAGGGTTAATGTTAGGTTTTTGGGTTAGGTTTAGGGTTAGGGTTAGGGTTAGGGTTGGGTTAAGGTTAGGTTTTTGGGTTAGGTTTAGGGTTAGGGTAAGGGTAAGGGTTAGGTTAGGGGTTAGGGAAAATAGGATTTTCAATGGAACTGAATGATGTATGTGCGGGGGTGTGTATGTGCATGTGTGTGTGTGTGTGTGAGAGTGTTTTCACCCCAATTTCTTGCATGGAATAGCCTTCATTTCTCAGAACAAGAATAGACTGACGAGTTTCAGAAGAAAGTTATTTGTTTCTAGCCATTTTGAGCCTGTAATCGAACCCACAAATGCTGATGCTCCAGATACTCAACTGGTCTAAATAAGGCCAGTTGTATTGCTTCTTTAATCAGCACAACAGTTTTCAGCTGTGCTTACATAATTGCAAAAGGGTTTTCTATTGATCAATTAGCCTTTTAAAATTATTTACTTGGATTAGCTAACACAACGTGCCATTGGAACACAGGAGTTATGGTTGTTGATAATGGGCCTGTGTTTTGGGGAGGCCCTGGTTTTTGGGGAGGCCCAGGGTCTACATTCAACTGCTCTGTTATAGCATTCAATAACAACAACACACACTTCAAAGAACATTTCAAATCCTACCCAGGAACCCATTGTTTAATATACCGTAGACCAGAGAAGTGTAGGGAATAATACAGCTGCTCCCGAAAATCACTGATGAAATACATACATCAAGTAAAACTATCACAGTTTTCTGCCCATTCCAGTCGTACTGGAGTGGGCAAAAAAAAACACTGGGCTTTTGTAGGTTTAAAAACTGCTGTTGACACCAGCTGGTTTTGCGGTCTGATTAGAGCGTTGGTCAAGCACGTGTCTGTACGCCGCATGCTACTGAACTACACACACACACACACACACACACACACACACACACACACACACACACACAAACACAAACACACACACATCCCCATCTCCCTTCAGAACAGGGGGCTATGGCAAGAATGCAGGGAGTCTTCGAGAGGGGAAAATGTTATTCATTAAGAAAAACATTCCAGGTGTCAGACACGGACAGTTCTAAACAGTCCACCCCCTCCCATAATGCCCCTGTGCGGAGGTGGAATGTGTGTGTTGGAGTGTGGAGGGCCCGTCCACACATGCACCATGCTGCTTATCTCTATACAGTCTGTGGGGAGGGGGGCACTGTGATGGGGATGCAGCACCAAGCTCACACCGTCAGGCTGACAGGGGCGGACAGTTTGATGGATCCTCCTGCAACTGTCTGTCCTCTGGGAGTCAAGCCTTCATCCACTCCTGAGACATTTTCAGCCACTGGACTGGAGCGCTGAGCACAGCAGTGAATACACTGTATGTCAGAGCAGCTAGGCCTCGTCAACCCACGTTACTTTAACTGGACTTGAACCACTTACTGCCCTGAGATCATCTCTCCCTAGGCTGGTCTATGGTGGGTCAACTGTCCTGAGATCATCCCTCCCTAGGCTAGTCTATGGTGGGTCCACTGCCCTGAGATCATCTCTCCCTAGGCTGGTCTATGGTGTGTCCACTGCCCTGAGATCTCATCTCCCTAGGCTGGTCTATGGTGGGTCCACTGCCCTGAGATCCCCTCTCCCTAGTTTAATCTATTGTGGGTCCACTGCCCTGAGATCACTTCTCCCTAATCTAGAATCAATCAGATAACATTGTCACTGATAGTTAATGTTTAA